>VHQL01000769.1:67500-82500 GCA_014673565.1 Sebastes schlegelii | reverse complement strand
CTAACCCTAACCCTAACCCTAACCCTAAACCCTAACCCTAACCCTAACCCTAAACCCTAACCCTAAACCCTAACCCTAACCCTAACCCTAACCCCTAACCCCTAACCCTAACCCCTAACCCTAACCCTAACCCTAACCCTAACCCTAACCCTAACCCTAAACCCTAAACCCTAACCCTAACCCTAACCACAGAAGCAACTCACCATATCCTTCACCAAACGGACCCCTCCATCCTCAGCACCTGCCCCTTCACTGCCCCCGGACACCCAAACAGGTCCCCCCCTCCGGCGAGAAACTCATCTCCACTTCCACAGCGGAACAAGAGGCTCTCCGCTGGGCCCAACCAGACTACCCAGGAAATCAGCCCCATCTACCCTGCCAACCACAAGCCCCTCAGCCTGGATATAATAACATCCCCCACCATTCACAGTAAGCACAACCTTGCAGTTATAACCATTGACACCATCTCTCCTCTCCCTCTCACACCCACAGGTGGCGCTGGTGACCGGACGGGCCTTGTCGGGCGGCGGGCCCCAATTGAGCAGCTGCAGGAGGGCTACACCCATGATGATTGGGACTCCAAAGGCTAACACTGCCACTCTGAAAGCCCTATCTGAGCCCTCCACTCAGCGCTCTTTTGGGGTCGCGCCGCCTGCCTTGGCCTCTCTGGAAGCCAGCGCCACCACAGGTCTGGAATCCAACCCCGAAGAACTCCCCACCTACATCCCCTCCTTCTACCCCGACAGAAGCTACTCCCCAGGCCTCTGTATACCCTACTGCCACAACACCGGATCCGAAGATTGGACCATCACAGCACGGACAGCATGTCTAATACTGGGTGACGCCAACATCAACATATTCCCACCTCACCCAAACCCGGATATACAAATCGACAGCTACCCCTCTGCCAACTTCCGTAAATTCTACAAGCTTTTTAAAAGGACAGCGCCCAACCCCACCACTGAAACCGTCATCCTCGCAGTTGGCCTCCATGACATGACAGGACAGGACCCCAAGATCACCGGCAGACAACTGAAAGACATGGTGAGACATGCAGATGTCGCCTTCCCCAACGCCGCTGTATTTGTACCCCTCATCAACTACTCCCTAAACCTCATACCCATCTACAAGCGCAACCTCAAATACATCAACTTGGTCATCAGTACTCTTCAACACATCCCTGCAATCCCACCCCAGGACTTCACAACAGAATCCGACGGTCTCACCTGGACACCTACCACAGCCAGGCTCATCCTCTCACAGTGGCTTCACTCCCTCACCAATTAACTCATAACCTTGCCCACCCTCTCATCCTAACCCCAACCTCTAACCTCTACCCACCCTCTTACCCCAACCTTCTTACCCTAACCTCCACCCACCCTCTTACCCTAACCTCTACCCACCTTCTTACCCTAACCCTAACCCTAACCTCTAATCCTGAACCCCAACCCCCTAAACCTTACCCTGACCCAACCCTCTTACCCTAACCTCTACCCACCCTCTTACCCTAATCCTAACCCCTATCCTGAACCCCATACCTTACCCTGACCCCAGCCCTAACCCTAACCACATCCTGGTCCTCCGCCTCATCTGGGAGTCGAACCCGGGTCTCCCGGGGCAGAGAGCTGCTCCGACCACCTCACCTATCCATCCCGACAGGAACCAGCTCTCTCACACACCAAGCATCATACAGCCACACACACCTACACACAGATCTTTAGGCCCGTGCAAATAAACCTCCACCGGATCCATCAACCCCAACCATAACCCAAACCTAACCCTAACCCTAAACCCTAAACCCTACCCCCCTACCTGAACCCCAACCCTAACCTCTACCCACCCTCTTACCCTAACCCCCATCCTGAACCCCATACCTTACCCTGACCCCAACCCTAACCCTAACCACATCCTGGTCCTCCGCCTCATCTGGATTCGAACCCGGGTCTCCCGCGGCGGAGAGCTGCTCCGACCACCTCACCTATCCATCCCGACAGGAACAGGAACCAGCTCTCACACACATAGCATCATACAGCCACACACACTACAGACAGATCTTTAGGCCCGTGCAAATAAACCTCCACCGGATCCATCAACCCCAACCATAACCCAACCTAACCCTAACCCTAAACCCTAACCCTAACCCTAACCCTAACCCTAACCCTAACCCTAAACCCTAACCCTAACCCTAACCCTAACCCTCTTGAAGCAGTAAACAAGGAGAAGTCTTCATCGAGGGTAAGTCACTTCCAAGCTAGCGCGAGCAGCTAGCGCCGGCCGCTAGCGCGAGCAGCTAGCGCTAGCAATTAGCACGCGGCTAATTAGCAACCCATATCTCCTGAACCGAAAGTTGTAGACACTTGGAAATGTGCTCTTTCTGACATAATTCGGCCACGCTGAACACGCCTGTCTTGGTCCTGAGTCTCTACGAACTTCCGTTCCCGAGATAAAACACAATCCCACTCAGGGAAATGGCACAAAAAAAAACGAAAAAAAAAAAAAATGTTCACTACAAACCGATACCAATCGACTCAGAATTGCCTGAAACGTGCTCCTAGACACTTTCTGGGGGTCGTTTTTTTTGCCTCAACACTTAGTCAAATTTTCACCCGCGTGCGTCCCATTAGCGAACAATGGGCGAACGTTTTTCGCGTATATCTCCAGAACCGAACGTCGTAGAGACTTGGAAATGTGCTCCGTCTGCCATAATTCGGCCACGCTGAACACGCCTGACTTGAATCTGAGTCTCTACGACCTTCCGTTCCCGAGATACAACAAAATTCCACTCGAGCCCTAACCAAAATGTGCAATAACTCGAGAACGAAAGGTTGTAGAGACTCAGGACCAAGACCAGCGTACTCAAGGAGCCCTAAAATACTAAACAAAACTGATCCCGAGTCTTTACGACATTCCGTTCCAAAGATATAGCCCAAAACCCACTCGAGCCCTTTTCCAGATGAAGTTTTTATCCCCTTAACCTAACCCTAACCCTAAACCCTAACCCTAACCCTAACCCTAACCCTAACCCTAACCCTAACCCCTAACCCTAACCCTAACCCTAACCCTAACCCTAAACCCTAACCCTAACCCTAACCCTAACCCTAACCCTAACCCCTAAACCCTAACATTCATTACAACACACCTTCAACACAACAACACACCTCCTCTCAACCCCCTCCCAAGTCTACCCTCAGGTCGGACGGCTCTCTGTCCCCGATCCCGGAGCTCTCAGATGAGGTGGACTTCCCACCCCCTGCCGACCCCGCACAGGCCCCCCCCTTTCCCTTGGAATCCAACTCATCACCCGACACCACCAACAGGCTAACCGGCAACCCCTGCCTCCCTACCCCACCGCCAACTCGAGGACTCATTCCTGCACCCAACCAGCCCCCACCGGACCCACCACAGGCCCCCCGCCCACAGAAAGCAACTCACCATATCCTTCACCAAACGGACCCCTCCACCCTCAGCACCTGCCACTTCACTGCCCCGGACACCCAAACAGGTCCCCGGTCCAGTAGAAACCTCATCTCCACTTCCGCAGCGGACCAAGAGGATCTCCTGGGGGCCCAACCAGACTACCCAGGAGATCAGCCCCATCTACCCTGCTAACCAGAAGACCCCCAGCCTGGATACAATAACATCCCCCACCATTCACAGTAAGCACAACCTTGCAGTCATAACCACTGACACCATCTCTCCTTTCCCTCTCACACCCACAGGTGGCGCTGGTGACCGGACTGGCCTTGTCGGGCGGCGGGCCCCAATTGAGCAGCTGCAGGAGGCTATACCCATGATGACTGGGACTCCAAAGGCTAACACTGCCACCTTGAAAGCCCTTTCTGAGCCCTCCACTCAGCACTCTTTTGGGGTCGCGCCGTCTGCCTTGGCCTCTCTGGAAGCCAGCGCTACCACAGGTCTGGATTCCACCCAAGAACCCACCTACAACCCCTCCTTCGACCCCGACATAAGCTACCCCCCAGGCCCCTGTATACCCACCTGCCACAACACCAGACCCGACGATTGGACCATCACAACACAGGCGACATACCTGGTATTGGGCGATGACCAAATCAGCAAATTCCCATCTCACTCCAACACGGATCTACAACTCGACAGCTACCCCTCTGCCAACTTCCGGAAATTCATCAAGCTTCTTAGAAGGACATCACCCAACCCCGACATTTTATTCGTCTTCCTCGCAGTTGGCCTTAATGACAGGATCCAGGACCCCAAGGACGCTGTCAAACAACTACAATCCATGCTGAGATATGCATATGTCGCCTTCCCTGTCGCCGATGTATATGTACCCCTCATCAACTTCTCCCCAAACCTCAGCCCCGAACACAAGAGCACCCTCACCCACATCAACAATGTCATCAGCACTCTGCAACATATCCCTGCTATCCCACCCCAGGACTTCATAACAGAATCGGACAATCTCACCTGGACGCCCACCACAGCCAAGTTCATCCTCAGCCAGTTGCGTCAGTACTTCCTCATCCATTAATTCCTAACCTTAACCCTTACCCACCCTCTTATCCTAACCCTAACCCCCTACCTGAACCCCAAACCTACCTTCTTACCCTAACCCTAACCCCCTACTTGAACCCCAACCCCCTAACCTTACCCTGACCCTTCCTTCTTACCCTAACCTTACCCTGACCCTACATTCTTACCCTAACCCCTACCCTCCCTCTTACCCTAACCCTAAACCTTACCCTGACCCTACCTTCTTACCCTTAACCTTACCCTGACCCTACTTTCTTACCCTAACCCCTACCCACCCTCTTACCCTAACCCTAAACCTTACCCTGACCCCAGCCCTAACCCCAACCACATCCTGGTCCTCAGCCTCATCTGGGAGTCGAACCCGGGTCTCCCGGGGCGGAGAGCTGCTCCGACCACCTCACCTATCCATCCCGACAGGAACAGGAACCAGCTCTCACACACATAGCATCATACAGCCACACACACTTACAGACAGATCTTTAGGCCCGTGCAAATAAACCTCCACCGGATCCATCAACCCCAACCATAACCCAAACCTAACCCTAACCCTAACCCTAACCCTAACCCTAACCCTAACCCTAACCTAACCCTAACCCTAACCCTAACCCTAACCCTAACCCTAAACCCTAACCCTAACCCTAACCCTAACCCTAACCCTAACCCTAACCCTAACCCTAACCCTAACCCTAACCCTAACCCAACCATAACCCAAACCTAACCCAGCCAGTGCCACTGATCTGTTCTTATTACATGGTTTTATTTATTTATTTATTTTATTGTTTTTAACACTTTTTACATAACTGTATGATGCACAAAATGCTTTGTTCCACTGTCTCCTCCCCCCTCCCCTCTTCCACACCCCCTGTTGGACCAATCAAACACAACAACCAGTTTTCCCTCCAAAATTCAAATTCAAACCTGCCTCGTCATCCTATCACAGGACACCACCAGAAATCAGACATACTGATTGGGTAGTTGAGGCTTGCAGGAGGGACCCACACCCCTTCCTGCAAGACTTAACTGCCCACAGAGCTGTGCCGGCACTCACACAACTCCTCTGATGAAGCAGCAACTCTGCGAAACGTCAGGAACCACTCGACGGCACAGGACACCTTCACTCTTTTATTAGCCTTTTAAGTACACCATTGTGTTTTATTGTTGTTTTTTATTCTGGTTTTAATTTTCTTAAAAAATTTTAACCTATTAAAGTCAATTACCTTTTTAAATCGTCTGTGGAGGGCTCTACCAGGCTGCACTCTGGCCTAGCTTTCAGGCCTCCATTTTATCCAAACACACGGACTTCTGCACCTAACAAACAATTTGCAGAACTGTTTTTTGGAAAGCCTCTCCTCCAAGCTGTCTCAGCAGATCCACCGGGAAACTCCTACCACATCCACCTTCCAGGAGATACACCAAGCCACTTTCAAGGCCTACCCCGGAACCCACCCAAAAGGACCAGCAAACCAGAGACCTCCACCTGCAATCCCTAGGTAAGAGCCCACACAATTTTTAGACGATTAACAAATGTTTTTACACAGAGGAAAGGATGTGCCCTCGAGTGGCAGAGGTAAGTCGGTACAGCTCTCACACACACACACACTACACCACAACCACTCATGTCCCTCAACACACACCGCAGAACACATGTTAACCGCCCTACCACACATACAGCCACAACCATGGACACACAGCATACATCCACACTCAATCACCCACCAGATGCACACACCAGAATGCTCAGCAAACAATATTTCAAAATCATACAGGCCTTACACCACAAACACATAGCAGATACAGCCATTTCCACACAAACATTTCCACCTGGGATGATGAGGCAGGTTCACAAACTCTCAGATTTCATAAAGCCATCCACACCCACAGAACACACACGCAGCCAAATTCAGGCCAACACCATCAACTGGATGCATACTACCATGATCATCCTACAACAACACTATCAGTCGACCATACACACCCTCACCAACATCACCCATAGCCCCCTGGCCCTCCAAATAGCCATTGGTTGGGCCAGGAAGCGCTATGGCCACAGATTGAGACAGGAAACCATACATTCACTACAACACACCTTCAACACACAACACACCTCCTCTCAACCCCCTCCCAAGTCTACCCTCAGGTCGGACGGCTCTCTGTCCCCGATCCCGGAGCTCTCGGATGAGGTGGACTTCCCACCCCTGCCCGCCCCGCAGAGGCCCCCCCTTTCCCTTGGATCTCAACACATCACCCGACACCACCAGCAGTCAAACCAGGAACCCCTGCTCCCTACCCCACCACCAACTCGAGGACCCATTCCTGCACCAAACCAGCCCCCACCGGACCCACCACAGGCCCCCCGTCCACAGAAACAACTTACCATATCCTTTACCAAACGGACCCCTCCCTCCTCAGCACCTGCCCCTTCACTGCCCCGGACACCCAAACAGGTCCCCGGTCCAGTACAAACCTCATCTCCACTTCCACAGCGGACCAAGAGGATCTCCTGGGGGCCCAACCAGACTACCCAGGAGATCAGCCCCATCTACCCTGCTAACCAGAAGGCCCTCAGCCTGGACATAATAACATCCCCCACCATTCACAGTAAGCACAACCTTGCAGCCATAACCATTGACACCATCTCTCCTCTCCCTCTCACACCCACAGGTGGCGCTGGTGACCGGACTGGCCTTGTCGGGCGGCGGGCCCCAATTGAGCAGCTGCAGGAGGCTATACCCATGATGACTGGGACTCCAAAGGCTAACACTGCCACCTTGAAAGCCCTTTCTGAGCCCTCCACTCAGCACTCTTTTGGGGTCGCGCCGTCTGCCTTGGCCTCTCTGGAAGCCAGCGCTACCACAGGTCTGGATTCCACCCAAGAACCCACCTACAACCCCTCCTTCGACCCCGACATAAGCTACCCCCCAGGCCCCTGTATACCCACCTGCCACAACACCAGACCCGACGATTGGACCATCACAACACAGGCGACATACTTGGTATTGGGCGATGACCAAATCAGCAAATTCCCATCTCACTCCAACACGGATCTACAACTCGACAGCTACCCCTCTGCCAACTTCCGGAAATTCATCAAGCTTCTTAGAAGGACATCACCCAACCCCGACATTTTATTCGTCTTCCTCGCAGTTGGCCTTAATGACAGGATCCAGGACCCCAAGGACGCTGTCAAACAACTACAAGCCATGCTGAGATATGCATATGTCGCCTTCCCTGTCGCCGATGTATATGTACCCCTCATCAACTTCTCCCCAAACCTCAGCCCCGAACACAAGAGCACCCTCACCCACATCAACAATGTCATCAGCACTCTGCAACATATCCCTGCTATCCCACCCCAGGACTTCATAACAGAATCGGACAATCTCACCTGGACGCCCACCACAGCCAAGTTCATCCTCAGCCAGTTGCGTCAGTACTTCCTCATCCATTAATTCCTAACCTTAACCCTTACCCACCCTCTTATCCTAACCCTAACCCCCTACCTGAACCCCAAACCTACCTTCTTACCCTAACCCTAACCCCCTACTTGAACCCCAACCCCCTAACCTTACCCTGACCCTTCCTTCTTACCCTAACCTTACCCTGACCCTACATTCTTACCCTAACCCCTACCCTCCCTCTTACCCTAACCCTAAACCTTACCCTGACCCTACCTTCTTACCCTAACCTTACCCTGACCCCTACCCACCCTCTTACCCTAACCCTAAACCTTACCCTGACCCCAGCCCTAACCCCAACCACATCCTGGTCCTCAGCCTCATCTGGGAGTCGAACCCGGGTCTCCCGGGGCGGAGAGCTGCTCCGACCACCTCACCTATCCATCCCGACAGGAACAGGAACCAGCTCTCACACACATAGCATCATACAGCCACACACACTTACAGACAGATCTTTAGGCCCGTGCAAATAAACCTCCACCGGATCCATCAACCCCAACCATAACCCAACCATAACCCTAACCCTAACCCTAACCCTAACCCTAACCCCAACCTTCTTACCCTAACCTCCACCCACCCTCTTACCCTAACCTCTACCCACCTTCTTACCCTAACCCCTAACCTCTAATCCTGAACCCCAACCCCCTAAACCTTACCCTGACCCAACCCTCTTACCCTAACCTCTACCCACCCTCTTACCCTAATCCTAACCCCTATCCTGAACCCCATACCTAACCCTAACCACATCCTGGTCCTCCGCCTCATCTGGGAGTCGAACCCGGGTCTCCCGGGGCGGAGAGCTGCTCCGACCACCTCACCTATCCATCCCGACAGGAACCAGCTCTCTCACACACCAAGCATCATACAGCCACACACACCTACACACAGATCTTTAGGCCAGTGCAAACAAACCTCTACCCGGATCCATCAACCCCAACCATAACCCAAACCTAACCCTAACCCTAACCCTAACCCTAACCCTAACCCTAACCCTAACCCTAAACCCTAACCCTAACCCCTAACCCTAACCCTAACCCTAACCTCCTAACCCCCTAACCCTAACCCCTAACCCTAACCCTAACCCTAACCCTAACCCTAAACCCTAACCCTAAACCCTAAACCCTAACCCTAACCCTAACCACAGAAGCAACTCACCATATCCTTCACCAAACGGACCCCTCCATCCTCAGCACCTGCCCCTTCACTGCCCCGGACACCCAAACAGGTCCCCCCCTCCGGCAGAAAACTCATCTCCACTTCCACAGCGGAACAAGAGGCTCTCCGCTGGGCCCAACCAGACTACCCAGGAAATCAGCCCCATCTACCCTGCCAACCACAAGCCCCTCAGCCTGGATATAATAACATCCCCCACCATTCACAGTAAGCACAACCTTGCAGTTATAACCATTGACACCATCTCTCCTCTCCCTCTCACACCCACAGGTGGCGCTGGTGACCGGACGGGCCTTGTCGGGCGGCGGGCCCCAATTGAGCAGCTGCAGGAGGCTACACCCATGATGATTGGGACTCCAAAGGCTAACACTGCCACTCTGAAAGCCCTATCTGAGCCCTCCACTCAGCGCTCTTTTGGGGTCGCGCCGCCTGCCTTGGCCTCTCTGGAAGCCAGCGCCACCACAGGTCTGGAATCCAACCCCGAAGAACTCCCCACCTACATCCCCTCCTTCTACCCCGACAGAAGCTACTCCCCAGGCCTCTGTATACCCTACTGCCACAACACCGGATCCGAAGATTGGACCATCACAGCACGGACAGCATGTCTAATACTGGGTGACGCCAACATCAACATATTCCCACCTCACCCAAACCCGGATATACAAATCGACAGCTACCCCTCTGCCAACTTCCGTAAATTCTACAAGCTTTTTAAAAGGACAGCGCCCAACCCCACCACTGAAACCGTCATCCTCGCAGTTGGCCTCCATGACATGACAGGACAGGACCCCAAGATCACCGGCAGACAACTGAAAGACATGGTGAGACATGCAGATGTCGCCTTCCCCAACGCCGCTGTATTTGTACCCCTCATCAACTACTCCCTAAACCTCATACCCATCTACAAGCGCAACCTCAAATACATCAACTTGGTCATCAGTACTCTTCAACACATCCCTGCAATCCCACCCCAGGACTTCACAACAGAATCCGACGGTCTCACCTGGACACCTACCACAGCCAGGCTCATCCTCTCACAGTGGCTTCACTCCCTCACCAATTAACTCATAACCTTGCCCACCCTCTCATCCTAACCCCAACCTCTAACCCTCTACCCACCCTACCCTTACCCCAACCTTCTTACCCTAACCTCCACCCACCCTCTTACCCTAACCTCTACCCACCTTCTTACCCTAACCCTAACCCTAACCTCTAATCCTGAACCCCAACCCCCTAAACCTTACCCTGACCCAACCCTCTTACCCTAACCTCTACCCACCCTCTTACCCTAATCCTAACCCCTATCCTGAACCCCATACCTTACCCTGACCCCAGCCCTAACCCTAACCACATCCTGGTCCTCCGCCTCATCTGGGAGTCGAACCCGGGTCTCCCGGGGCAGAGAGCTGCTCCGACCACCTCACCTATCCATCCCGACAGGAACCAGCTCTCTCACACACCAAGCATCATACAGCCACACACACCTACACACAGATCTTTAGGCCCGTGCAAATAAACCTCCACCGGATCCATCAACCCCAACCATAACCCAAACCTAACCCTAACCCTAAACCCTAAACCCTACCCCCTACCTGAACCCCAACCCTAACCTCTACCCACCCTCTTACCCTAACCCCCATCCTGAACCCCATACCTTACCCTGACCCCAACCCTAACCCTAACCACATCCTGGTCCTCCGCCTCATCTGGGATTCGAACCCGGGTCTCCCGGGGCGGAGAGCTGCTCCGACCACCTCACCTATCCATCCCGACAGGAACAGGAACCAGCTCTCACACACATAGCATCATACAGTCACACACACTTACAGACAGATCTTTAGGCCCGTGCAAATAAACCTCCACCGGATCCATCAACCCCAACCATAACCCAAACCTAACCCTAACCCTAAACCCTAACCCTAACCCTAAACCCTAAACCCTAACCCTAAACCCTAAACCCTAACCCTAACCCTAACCCTAACCCTCTTGAAGCAGTAAACAAGGAGAAGTCTTCATCGAGGGTAAGTCACTTCCAAGCTAGCGCGAGCAGCTAGCGCCGGCCGCTAGCGCGAGCAGCTAGCGCTAGCAATTAGCACGCGGCTAATTAGCAACCCATATCTCCTGAACCGAAAGTTGTAGACACTTGGAAATGTGCTCTTTCTGACATAATTCGGCCACGCTGAACACGCCTGTCTTGGTCCTGAGTCTCTACGAACTTCCGTTCCCGAGATAAAACACAATCCCACTCAGGGAAATGGCACAAAAAAAAAACGAAAAAAAAAAAAAATGTTCACTACAAACCGATACCAATCGACTCAGAATTGCCTGAAACGTGCTCCTAGACACTTTCTGGGGGTCGTTTTTTTTGCCTCAACACTTAGTCAAATTTTCACCCGCGTGCGTCCCATTAGCGAACAATGGGGCGAACGTTTTTCGCGTATATCTCCAGAACCGAACGTCGTAGAGACTTGGAAATGTGCTCCGTCTGCCATAATTCGGCCACGCTGAACACGCCTGACTTGAATTTGAGTCTCTACGACCTTCCGTTACCGAGATACAACAAAATTCCACTCGAGCCCTAACCAAAATGTGCAATAACTCGAGAACGAAAGGTTGTAGAGACTCAGGACCAAGACCAGCGTACTCAAGGAGCCCTAAAATACTAAACAAAACTGATCCCGAGTCTTTACGACATTCCGTTCCAAAGATATAGCCCAAAACCCACTCGAGCCCTTTTCCAGATGAAGTTTTTATCCCCTTAACCTAACCCTAACCCTAACCCTAACCCTAACCCTAACCCTAACCCTAACCCCCTAACCCCCTAACCCTAACCCTAACCCTAACCCTAACCCTAACCCTAACCACCTATCCATCCCGACAGGAACAGGAACCAGCTCTCACACACATAGCATCATACAGCCACACACACTTACAGACAGATCTTTAGGCCCGTGCAAATAAACCTCCACCGGATCCATCAACCCCAACCATAACCCAAACCTAACCCTAACCCTAACCCAACCCTAACCCCTAACCCTAACCCCTAACCCTAACCCCTAACCCTAACCCTAACCCTAACCCACACCAAGCATCATACAGCCACACACACCTACACACAGATCTTTAGGCCCGTGCAAATAAACCTCCACCGGATCCATCAACCCCAACCATAACCCAAACCTAACCCTAACCCTAACCCCTAACCCTAACCCTAACCCTAAACCCTAACCCTAACCCTAACCCTAACCCCAACCCTAAACCCCAACCTTCTTACCCTAACCTCCACCCACCCTCTTACCCTAACCTCTACCCACCTTCTTACCCTAACCCTAACCTCTAATCCTGAACCCCAACCCCCTAAACCTTACCCTGACCCAACCCTCTTACCCTAACCTCTACCCACCCTCTTACCCTAATCCTAACCCCTATCCTGAACCCCATACCTTACCCTGACCCCAGCCCTAACCCTAACCACATCCTGGTCCTCCGCCTCATCTGGGAGTCGAACCCGGGTCTCCCGGGGCGGAGAGCTGCTCCGACCACCTCACCTATCCATCCCGACAGGAACCAGCTCTCTCACACACCAAGCATCATACAGCCACACACACCTACACACAGATCTTTAGGCCAGTGCAAACAAACCTCTACCGGATCCATCAACCCCAACCATAACCCAAACCTAACCCTAACCCTAACCCTAAACCCTAACCCTAACCCTAACCCTAACCCTAACCCTAAACCCTAACCCTAACCCTAACCCTAACCCCTAACCCTAACCCCTAACCCCTAACCCTAACCCTAACCCTAACCCTAACCCTAACCCTAACCCTAACCCTAAACCCTAAACCCTAACCCTAACCCTAACCCAACTCACCATATCCTTCACCAAACGGACCCCTCCATCCTCAGCACCTGCCCCTTCACTGCCCCGGACACCCAAACAGGTCCCCCCTCCGGCAGAAAACTCATCTCCACTTCCACAGCGGAACAAGAGGCTCTCCGTTGGGCCCAACCAGACTACCCAGGAAATCAGCCCCATCTACCCTGCCAACCACAAGCCCCTCAGCCTGGATATAATAACATCCCCCACCATTCACAGTAAGCACAACCTTGCAGTTATAACCATTGACACCATCTCTCCTCTCCCTCTCACACCCACAGGTGGCGCTGGTGACCGGACGGGCCTTGTCGGGCGGCGGGCCCCAATTGAGCAGCTGCAGGAGGCTACACCCATGATGATTGGGACTCCAAAGGCTAACACTGCCACTCTGAAAGCCCTATCTGAGCCCTCCACTCAGCGCTCTTTTGGGGTCGCGCCGCCTGCCTTGGCCTCTCTGGAAGCCAGCGCCACCACAGGTCTGGAATCCAACCCCGAAGAACTCCCCACCTACATCCCCTCCTTCTACCCCGACAGAAGCTACTCCCCAGGCCTCTGTATACCCTACTGCCACAACACCGGATCCGAAGATTGGACCATCACAGCACGGACAGCATGTCTAATACTGGGTGACGCCAACATCAACATATTCCCACCTCACCCAAACCCGGATATACAAATCGACAGCTACCCCTCTGCCAACTTCCGTAAATTCTACAAGCTTTTTAAAAGGACAGCGCCCCAACCCCACCACTGAAACCGTCATCCTCGCAGTTGGCCTCCATGACATGACAGGACAGGACCCCAAGATCACCGGCAGACAACTGAAAGACATGGTGAGACATGCAGATGTCGCCTTCCCCAACGCCGCTGTATTTGTACCCCTCATCAACTACTCCCTAAACCTCATACCCATCTACAAGCGCAACCTCAAATACATCAACTTGGTCATCAGTACTCTTCAACACATCCCTGCAATCCCACCCCAGGACTTCACAACAGAATCCGACGGTCTCACCTGGACACCTACCACAGCCAGGCTCATCCTCTCACAGTGGCTTCACTCCCTCACCAATTAACTCATAACCTTGCCCACCCTCTCATCCTAACCCCAACCTCTACACCTCTACCCACCCTCTTACCCCAACCTTCTTACCCTAACCTCCACCCACCCTCTTACCCTAACCTCTACCCACCTTCTTACCCTAACCCTAACCCTAACCTCTAATCCTGAACCCCAACCCCCTAAACCTTACCCTGACCCAACCCTCTTACCCTAACCTCTACCCACCCTCTTACCCTAATCCTAACCCCTATCCTGAACCCCATACCTTACCCTGACCCCAGCCCTAACCCTAACCACATCCTGGTCCTCCGCCTCATCTGGGAGTCGAACCCGGGTCTCCCGGGGCAGAGAGCTGCTCCGACCACCTCACCTATCCATCCCGACAGGAACCAGCTCTCTCACACACCAAGCATCATACAGCCACACACACCTACACACAGATCTTTAGGCCCGTGCAAATAAACCTCCACCGGATCCATCAACCCCAACCATAACCCAAACCTAACCCTAACCCTAAACCCTAAACCCTACCCCCTACCTGAACCCCAACCCTAACCTCTACCCACCCTCTTACCCTAACCCCCATCCTGAACCCCATACCTTACCCTGACCCCAACCCTAACCCTAACCACATCCTGGTCCTCCGCCTCATCTGGGATTCGAACCCGGGTCTCCCGCGGCGGAGAGCTGCTCCGACCACCTCACCTATCCATCCCGACAGGAACAGGAACCAGCTCTCACACACATAGCATCATACAGCCACACACACTTACAGACAGATCTTTAGGCCCGTGCAAATAAACCTCCACCGGATCCATCAACCCCAACCATAACCCAAACCTAACCCTAACCCTAAACCCTAACCCTAACCCTAACCCTAAACCCTAACCCTAAACCCTAAACCCTAACCCTAACCCTAA
>VHQL01000769.1:0-65000 GCA_014673565.1 Sebastes schlegelii | reverse complement strand
CGGATCCGAAGATTGGACCATCACAGCACGGACAGCATGTCTAATACTGGGTGACGCCAACATCAACATATTCCCACCTCACCCAAACCCGGATATACAAATCGACAGCTACCCCTCTGCCAACTTCCGTAAATTCTACAAGCTTTTTAAAAGGACAGCGCCCAACCCCACCACTGAAACCGTCATCCTCGCAGTTGGCCTCCATGACATGACAGGACAGGACCCCAAGATCACCGGCAGACAACTGAAAGACATGGTGAGACATGCAGATGTCGCCTTCCCCAACGCCGCTGTATTTGTACCCCTCATCAACTACTCCCTAAACCTCATACCCATCTACAAGCGCAACCTCAAATACATCAACTTGGTCATCAGTACTCTTCAACACATCCCTGCAATCCCACCCCAGGACTTCACAACAGAATCCGACGGTCTCACCTGGACACCTACCACAGCCAGGCTCATCCTCTCACAGTGGCTTCACTCCCTCACCAATTAACTCATAACCTTGCCCACCCTCTCATCCTAACCCCAACCTCTAACCTCTACCCACCCTCTTACCCCAACCTTCTTACCCTAACCTCCACCCACCCTCTTACCCTAACCTCTACCCACCTTCTTACCCTAACCCTAACCCTAACCTCTAATCCTGAACCCCAACCCCCTAAACCTTACCCTGACCCAACCCTCTTACCCTAACCTCTACCCACCCTCTTACCCTAATCCTAACCCCTATCCTGAACCCCATACCTTACCCTGACCCCAGCCCTAACCCTAACCACATCCTGGTCCTCCGCCTCATCTGGGAGTCGAACCCGGGTCTCCCGGGGCAGAGAGCTGCTCCGACCACCTCACCTATCCATCCCGACAGGAACCAGCTCTCTCACACACCAAGCATCATACAGCCACACACACCTACACACAGATCTTTAGGCCCGTGCAAATAAACCTCCACCGGATCCATCAACCCCAACCATAACCCAAACCTAACCCTAACCCTAAACCCTAAACCCTACCCCCTACCTGAACCCCAACCCTAACCTCTACCCACCCTCTTACCCTAACCCCCATCCTGAACCCCCATACCTTACCCTGACCCCAACCCTAACCCTAACCACATCCTGGTCCTCCGCCTCATCTGGGATTCGAACCCGGGTCTCCCGCGGCGGAGAGCTGCTCCGACCACCTCACCTATCCATCCCGACAGGAACAGGAACCAGCTCTCACACACATAGCATCATACAGCCACACACACTTACAGACAGATCTTTAGGCCCGTGCAAATAAACCTCCACCGGATCCATCAACCCCAACCATAACCCAAACCTAACCCTAACCCTAAACCCTAACCCTAACCCTAACCCTAACCCTAACCCTAACCCTAAACCCTAACCCTAACCCTAACCCTAACCCTCTTGAAGCAGTAAACAAGGAGAAGTCTTCATCGAGGGTAAGTCACTTCCAAGCTAGCGCGAGCAGCTAGCGCCGGCCGCTAGCGCGAGCAGCTAGCGCTAGCAATTAGCACGCGGCTAATTAGCAACCCATATCTCCTGAACCGAAAGTTGTAGACACTTGGAAATGTGCTCTTTCTGACATAATTCGGCCACGCTGAACACGCCTGTCTTGGTCCTGAGTCTCTACGAACTTCCGTTCCCGAGATAAAACACAATCCCACTCAGGGAAATGGCACAAAAAAAAACGAAAAAAAAAAAAAATGTTCACTACAAACCGATACCAATCGACTCAGAATTGCCTGAAACGTGCTCCTAGACACTTTCTGGGGGTCGTTTTTTTTTGCCTCAACACTTAGTCAAATTTTTCACCCGCGTGCGTCCCATTAGCGAACAATGGGCGAACGTTTTTCGCGTATATCTCCAGAACCGAACGTCGTAGAGACTTGGAAATGTGCTCCGTCTGCCATAATTCGGCCACGCTGAACACGCCTGACTTGAATTTGAGTCTCTACGACCTTCCGTTACCGAGATACAACAAAATTCCACTCGAGCCCTAACCAAAATGTGCAATAACTCGAGAACGAAAGGTTGTAGAGACTCAGGACCAAGACCAGCGTACTCAAGGAGCCCTAAAATACTAAACAAAACTGATCCCGAGTCTTTACGACATTCCGTTCCAAAGATATAGCCCAAAACCCACTCGAGCCCTTTTCCAGATGAAGTTTTTATCCCCTAACCCTAACCCTAACCCCCTAACCCTAACCCTAACCCTAAACCTAAACCCTAACCCTAACCCCTAACCCTAACCCTAACCCTAAACCCTAACCCTAACCCTAACCCTAACCCCAACCCTGAACCCCAACCTTCTTACCCTAACCTCCACCCACCCTCTTACCCTAACCTCTACCCACCTTCTTACCCTAACCCTAACCTCTAATCCTGAACCCCAACCCCCTAAACCTTACCCTGACCCAACCCTCTTACCCTAACCTCTACCCACCCTCTTACCCTAATCCTAACCCCTATCCTGAACCCCATACCTTACCCTGACCCCCAGCCCTAACCCTAACCACATCCTGGTCCTCCGCCTCATCTGGGAGTCGAAACCCGGGTCTCCCGGGGCGGAGAGCTGCTCCGACCACCTCACCTATCCATCCCGACAGGAACCAGCTCTCTCACACACCAAGCATCATACAGCCACACACACCTACACACAGATCTTTAGGCCAGTGCAAACAAACCTCTACCGGATCCATCAACCCCAACCATAACCCAAACCTAACCCTAACCCTAACCCTAACCCTAAACCCTAACCCTAACCCTAACCCTAAACCCTAACCCTAAACCCTAACCCTAACCCTAACCCTAACCCCTAACCCCTAACCCTAACCCCTAACCCTAACCCTAACCCTAACCCTAACCCTAAACCCTAACCCTAAACCCTAAACCCTAACCCTAACCCTAACCACAGAAGCAACTCACCATATCCTTCACCAAACGGACCCCTCCATCCTCAGCACCTGCCCCTTCACTGCCCCGGACACCCAAACAGGTCCCCCCTCCGGCAGAAAACTCATCTCCACTTCCACAGCGGAACAAGAGGCTCTCCGCTGGGCCCAACCAGACTACCCAGGAAATCAGCCCCATCTACCCTGCCAACCACAAGCCCCTCAGCCTGGATATAATAACATCCCCCACCATTCACAGTAAGCACAACCTTGCAGTTATAACCATTGACACCATCTCTCCTCTCCCTCTCACACCCACAGGTGGCGCTGGTGACCGGACGGGCCTTGTCGGGCGGCGGGGCCCCAATTGAGCAGCTGCAGGAGGCTACACCCATGATGATTGGGACTCCAAAGGCTAACACTGCCACTCTGAAAGCCCTATCTGAGCCCTCCACTCAGCGCTCTTTTGGGGTTGCGCCGCCTGCCTTGGCCTCTCTGGAAGCCAGCGCCACCACAGGTCTGGAATCCAACCCCGAAGAACTCCCCACCTACATCCCCTCCTTCTACCCCGACAGAAGCTACTCCCCAGGCCTCTGTATACCCTACTGCCACAACACCGGATCCGAAGATTGGACCATCACAGCACGGACAGCATGTCTAATACTGGGTGACGCCAACATCAACATATTCCCACCTCACCCAAACCCGGATATACAAATCGACAGCTACCCCTCTGCCAACTTCCGTAAATTCTACAAGCTTTTTAAAAGGACAGCGCCCAACCCCACCACTGAAACCGTCATCCTCGCAGTTGGCCCTCCATGACATGACAGGACAGGACCCCAAGATCACCGGCAGACAACTGAAAGACATGGTGAGACATGCAGATGTCGCCTTCCCCAACGCCGCTGTATTTGTACCCCTCATCAACTACTCCCTAAACCTCATACCCATCTACAAGCGCAACCTCAAATACATCAACTTGGTCATCAGTACTCTTCAACACATCCCTGCAATCCCACCCCAGGACTTCACAACAGAATCCGACGGTCTCACCTGGACACCTACCACAGCCAGGCTCATCCTCTCACAGTGGCTTCACTCCCTCACCAATTAACTCATAACCTTGCCCACCCTCTCATCCTAACCCCAACCTCTAACCTCTACCCACCCTCTTACCCCAACCTTCTTACCCTAACCTCCACCCACCCTTCTTACCCTAACCTCTACCCACCTTCTTACCCTAACCCTAACCCTAACCTCTAATCCTGAACCCCAACCCCCTAAACCTTACCCTGACCCAACCCTCTTACCCTAACCTCTACCCACCCTCTTACCCTAATCCTAACCCCTATCCTGAACCCCATACCTTACCCTGACCCCAGCCCTAACCCTAACCAACATCCTGGTCCTCCGCCTCATCTGGGAGTCGAACCCGGGTCTCCCGGGGCAGAGAGCTGCTCCGACCACCTCACCTATCCATCCCGACAGGAACCAGCTCTCTCACACACCAAGCAATCATACAGCCACACACACCTACACACAGATCTTTAGGCCCGTGCAAATAAACCTCCACCGGATCCATCAACCCCAACCATAACCCAAACCTAACCCTAACCCTAAACCCTAAACCCTACCCCCTACCTGAACCCCAACCCTAACCTCTACCCACCCTCTTACCCTAACCCCCCATCCTGAACCCCATACCTTACCCTGACCCCAACCCTAACCCTAACCACATCCTGGTCCTCCGCCTCATCTGGGATTCGAACCCGGGTCTCCCGCGGCGGAGAGCTGCTCCGACCACCTCACCTATCCATCCCGACAGGAACAGGAACCAGCTCTCACACACATAGCATCATACAGCCACACACACTTACAGACAGATCTTTAGGCCCGTGCAAATAAACCTCCACCGGATCCATCAACCCCAACCATAACCCAAACCTAACCCTAACCCTAAACCCTAACCCTAACCCTAACCCTAAACCCTAACCCTAACCCTAACCCTAACCCTAACCCTCTTGAAGCAGTAAACAAGGAGAAGTCTTCATCGAGGGTAAGTCACTTCCAAGCTAGCGCGAGCAGCTAGCGCCGGCCGCTAGCGCGAGCAGCTAGCGCTAGCAATTAGCACGCGGCTAATTAGCAACCCATATCTCCTGAACCGAAAGTTGTAGACACTTGGAAATGTGCTCTTTCTGACATAATTCGGCCACGCTGAACACGCCTGTCTTGGTCCTGAGTCTCTACGAACTTCCGTTCCCGAGATAAAACACAATCCCACTCAGGGAAATGGCACAAAAAAAAACGAAAAAAAAAAAAAAAATGTTCACTACAAACCGATACCAATCGACTCAGAATTGCCTGAAACGTGCTCCTAGACACTTTCTGGGGGTCGTTTTTTTTGCCTCAACACTTAGTCAAATTTTCACCCGCGTGCGTCCCATTAGCGAACAATGGGCGAACGTTTTTTCGCGTATATCTCCAGAACCGAACGTCGTAGAGACTTGGAAATGTGCTCCGTCTGCCATAATTCGGCCACGCTGAACACGCCTGACTTGAATCTGAGTCTCTACGACCTTCCGTTACCGAGATACAACAAAATTCCACTCGAGCCCTAACCAAAATGTGCAATAACTCGAGAACGAAAGGTTGTAGAGACTCAGGGACCAAGACCAGCGTACTCAAGGAGCCCTAAAATACTAAACAAACTGATCCCGAGTCTTTACGACATTCCGTTCCAAAGATATAGCCCAAAACCCACTCGAGCCCTTTTCCAGATGAAGTTTTTATCCCCTTAACCTAACCCTAACCCTAAACCCTAACCCTAACCCTAACCCTAACCCTAACCCTAACCCTAACCCTAACCCTAACCCTAACCCTAACCCTAACCCTAAACCCTAACCCTAACCCTAACCCTAACCCTAACCCTAACCCTAAAACCCTACATTCATTACAACACCACCTTCAACACACACACACCTCCTCTCAACCCCCTCCCAAGTCTACCCTCAGGTCGGACGGCTCTCTGTCCCCGATCCCGGAGCTCTCAGATGAGGTGGACTTCCCACCCCTGCCGACCCCGCACAGGCCCCCCCTTTCCCTTGGAATCCAACTCATCACCCGACACCACCAACAGGCTAACCGGCAACCCCTGCTCCCTACCCCCACCGCCAACTCGAGGACTCATTCCTGCACCCAACCAGCCCCCACCGGACCCACCACAGGCCCCCCGCCCACAGAAGCAACTCACCATATCCTTCACCAAACGGACCCCTCCACCCTCAGCACCTGCCACTTCACTGCCCCGGACACCCAAACAGGTCCCCGGTCCAGTAGAAACCTCATCTCCACTTCCGCAGCGGACCAAGAGGATCTCCTGGGGCCCAACCAGACTACCCAGGAGATCAGCCCCATCTACCCTGCTAACCAGAAGACCCCCAGCCTGGATACAATAACATCCCCCACCATTCACAGTAAGCACAACCTTGCAGTCATAACCACTGACACCATCTCTCCTTTCCCTCTCACACCCACAGGTGGCGCTGGTGACCGGACTGGCCTTGTCGGGCGGCGGGCCCCAATTGAGCAGCTGCAGGAGGCTATACCCATGATGACTGGGACTCCAAAGGCTAACACTGCCACCTTGAAAGCCCTTTCTGAGCCCTCCACTCAGCACTCTTTTGGGGTCGCGCCGTCTGCCTTGGCCTCTCTGGAAGCCAGCGCTACCACAGGTCTGGATTCCACCCAAGAACCCACCTACAACCCCTCCTTCGACCCCGACATAAGCTACCCCCCAGGCCCCTGTATACCCACCTGCCACAACACCAGACCCGACGATTGGACCATCACAACACAGGCGACATACTTGGTATTGGGCGATGACCAAATCAGCAAATTCCCATCTCACTCCAACACGGATCTACAACTCGACAGCTACCCCTCTGCCAACTTCCGGAAATTCATCAAGCTTCTTAGAAGGACATCACCCAACCCCGACATTTTATTCGTCTTCCTCGCAGTTGGCCTTAATGACAGGATCCAGGACCCCAAGGACGCTGTCAAACAACTACAAGCCATGCTGAGATATGCATATGTCGCCTTCCCTGTCGCCGATGTATATGTACCCCTCATCAACTTCTCCCCAAACCTCAGCCCCGAACACAAGAGCACCCTCACCCACATCAACAATGTCATCAGCACTCTGCAACATATCCCTGCTATCCCACCCCAGGACTTCATAACAGAATCGGACAATCTCACCTGGACGCCCACCACAGCCAAGTTCATCCTCAGCCAGTTGCGTCAGTACTTCCTCATCCATTAATTCCTAACCTTAACCCTTACCCACCCTCTTATCCTAACCCTAACCCCCTACCTGAACCCCAAACCTACCTTCTTACCCTAACCCTAACCCCCTACTTGAACCCCAACCCCCTAACCTTACCCTGACCCTTCCTTCTTACCCTAACCCCTACCCTCCCTCTTACCCTAACCCTAAACCTTACCCTGACCCTACCTTCTTACCCTAACCTTACCCTGACCCTACTTTCTTACCCTAACCCCTACCCACCCTCTTACCCTAACCCTAAACCTTACCCTGACCCCAGCCCTAACCCCAACCACATCCTGGTCCTCAGCCTCATCTGGGAGTCGAACCCGGGTCTCCCGGGGCGGAGAGCTGCTCCGACCACCTCACCTATCCATCCCGACAGGAACAGGAACCAGCTCTCACACACATAGCATCATACAGCCACACACACTTACAGACAGATCTTTAGGCCCGTGCAAATAAACCTCCACCGGATCCATCAACCCCAACCATAACCCAAACCTAACCCAGCCAGTGCCACTGATCTGTTCTTATTACATGGTTTTATTTATTTATTTATTTTATTGTTTTTAACACTTTTTACATAACTGTATGATGCACAAAATGCTTTGTTCCACTGTCTCCTCCCCCCTCCCCTCTTCCACACCCCCTGTTGGACCAATCAAACACAACAACCAGTTTTCCCTCCAAAATTCAAATTCAAACCTGCCTCGTCATCCTATCACAGGACACCACCAGAAATCAGACATACTGATTGGGTAGTTGAGGCTTGCAGGAGGGACCCACACCCCTTCCTGCAAGACTTAACTGCCCACAGAGCTGTGCCGGCACTCACACAACTCCTCTGATGAAGCAGCAACTCTGCGAAACGTCAGGAACCACTCGACGGCACAGGACACCTTCACTCTTTTATTAGCCTTTTAAGTACACCATTGTGTTTTATTGTTGTTTTTTATTCTGGTTTTAATTTTCTTAAAAAATTTTAACCTATTAAAGTCAATTACCTTTTTAAATCGTCTGTGGAGGGCTCTACCAGGCTGCACTCTGGCCTAGCTTTCAGGCCTCCATTTTATCCAAACACACGGACTTCTGCACCTAACAAACAATTTGCAGAACTGTTTTTTGGAAAGCCTCTCCTCCAAGCTGTCTCAGCAGATCCACCGGGAAACTCCTACCACATCCACCTTCCAGGAGATACACCAAGCCACTTTCAAGGCCTACCCCGGAACCCACCCAAAAGGACCAGCAAACCAGAGACCTCCACCTGCAATCCCTAGGTAAGAGCCCACACAATTTTTAGACGATTAACAAATGTTTTTACACAGAGTAAAGGATGTGCCCTCGAGTGGCAGAGGTAAGTCGGTACAGCTCTCACACACACACACTACACCACAACCCACTCATGTCCCTCAACACACACCGCAGAACACATGTAACCGCCCCTACCACACATACAGCCACAACCATGGACACACAACATACATCCACACTCAATCACCCACCAGATGCACACACCAGAATGCTCAGTCAAACAATATTTCAAAATCATACAGGCCCTTACACCACAAACACATAGCAGATACAGCCATTTCCACACAAACATTTCCACCTGGGATGATGAGGCAGGTTCACAAACTCTCAGATTTCATAAAGCCATCCACACCCACAGAACACACACGCAGCCAAATTCAGGCCAACACCATCAACTGGATGCATACTACCATGATCATCCTACAACAACACTATCAGTCGACCATACACACCCTCACCAACATCACCCATAGCCCCCTGGCCCTCCAAATAGCCATTGGTTGGGCCAGGAAGCGCTATGGCCACAGATTGAGACAGGAAACCATACATTCACTACAACACACCTTCAACACACAACACACCTCCTCTCAACCCCCTCCCAAGTCTACCCTCAGGTCGGACGGCTCTCTGTCCCCGATCCCGGAGCTCTCGGATGAGGTGGACTTCCCACCCCTGCCCGCCCCGCAGAGGCCCCCCCTTTCCCTTGGATCTCAACACATCACCCGACACCACCAGCAGTCAAACCAGGAACCCCTGCTCCCTACCCCACCACCAACTCGAGGACCCATTCCTGCACCAAACCAGCCCCCACCGGACCCACCACAGGCCCCCCCGTCCACAGAAACAACTTACCATATCCTTTACCAAACGGACCCCTCCCTCCTCAGCACCTGCCCCTTCACTGCCCCGGACACCCAAACAGGTCCCCCGGTCCAGTACAAACCTCATCTCCACTTCCACAGCGGACCAAGAGGATCTCCTGGGGGCCCAACCAGACTACCCAGGAGATCAGCCCCATCTACCCTGCTAACCAGAAGGCCCTCAGCCTGGACATAATAACATCCCCCCACCATTCACAGTAAGCACAACCTTGCAGCCATAACCATTGACACCATCTCTCCTCTCCCTCTCACACCCACAGGTGGCGCTGGTGACCGGACTGGCCTTGTCGGGCGGCGGGCCCCAATTGAGCAGCTGCAGGAGGCTATACCCATGATGACTGGGACTCCAAAGGCTAACACTGCCACCTTGAAAGCCCTTTCTGAGCCCTCCACTCAGCACTCTTTTGGGGTCGCGCCGTCTGCCTTGGCCTCTCTGGAAGCCAGCGCTACCACAGGTCTGGATTCCACCCAAGAACCCACCTACAACCCCTCCTTCGACCCCGACATAAGCTACCCCCCAGGCCCCTGTATACCCACCTGCCACAACACCAGACCCGACGATTGGACCATCACAAACACAGGCGACATACTTGGTATTGGGCGATGACCAAATCAGCAAATTCCCATCTCACTCCAACACGGATCTACAACTCGACAGCTACCCCTCTGCCAACTTCCGGAAATTCATCAAGCTTCTTAGAAGGACATCACCCAACCCCGACATTTTATTCGTCTTCCTCGCAGTTGGCCTTAATGACAGGATCCAGGACCCCAAGGACGCTGTCAAACAACTACAAGCCATGCTGAGATATGCATATGTCGCCTTCCCTGTCGCCGATGTATATGTACCCCTCATCAACTTCTCCCCAAACCTCAGCCCCGAACACAAGAGCACCCTCACCCACATCAACAATGTCATCAGCACTCTGCAACATATCCCTGCTATCCCACCCCAGGACTTCATAACAGAATCGGACAATCTCACCTGGACGCCCACCACAGCCAAGTTCATCCTCAGCCAGTTGCGTCAGTACTTCCTCATCCATTAATTCCTAACCTTAACCCTTACCCACCCTCTTATCCTAACCCTAACCCCCTACCTGAACCCCAAACCTACCTTCTTACCCTAACCCTAACCCCCTACTTGAACCCCAACCCCCTAACCTTACCCTGACCCTTCCTTCTTACCCTAACCTTACCCTGACCCTACATTCTTACCCTAACCCCTACCCTCCCTCTTACCCTAACCCCTAAACCTTACCCTGACCCTACCTTCTTACCCTAACCTTACCCTGACCCTACTTTCTTACCCTAACCCCTACCCACCCTCTTACCCTAACCCTAAACCTTACCCTGACCCCAGCCCTAACCCAACCACATCCTGGTCCTCAGCCTCATCTGGGAGTCGAACCCGGGTCTCCCGGGGCGGAGAGCTGCTCCGACCACCTCACCTATCCATCCCGACAGGAACAGGAACCAGCTCTCACACACATAGCATCATACAGCCACACACACTTACAGACAGATCTTTAGGCCCGTGCAAATAAACCTCCACCGGATCCATCAACCCCAACCATAACAACCAACCCTAACCCTAACCTAACCCTAACCTAACCCACCCTACCCTAACCCACCCACCCTACCCTAACCTCTACCCACCCTACCCTAACCCTAACCTCTAATCCTGAACCCCAACCCCCTAAACCTTACCCTGACCCAACCCTCTACCCTAACCTCTACCCACCCTCTTACCCTAATCCTAACCCCTATCCTGAACCCCATACCTTACCCTGACCCCAGCCCTAACCCTAACCACATCCTGGTCCTCCGCCTCATCTGGGAGTCGAACCCGGGTCTCCCGGGGCGGAGAGCTGCTCCGACCACCTCACCTATCCATCCCGACAGGAACCAGCTCTCTCACACACCAAGCATCATACAGCCACACACACCTACACACAGATCTTTAGGCCAGTGCAAACAAACCTCTACCGGATCCATCAACCCCAACCATAACCCAAACCTAACCCTAACCCTAACCCTAACCCTAAACCCTAACCCTAACCCTAACCCTAACCCTAACCCTAAACCCTAACCCTAACCCTAACCCTAACCCCTAACCCCATAACCCTAACCCCTAACCCTAACCCTAACCCCTAACCCTAACCCCTAAACCCTAACCCTAAACCCTAAAACCCTAACCCTAACCCTAACCACAGAAGCACTCACCATATCCTTCACCAAACGGACCCCTCCATCCTCAGCACCTGCCCCTTCACTGCCCCGGACACCCAAACAGGTCCCCCCTCCGGCAGAAAGAAACTCATCTCCACTTCCACAGCGGAACAAGAGGCTCTCCGCTGGGCCCAACCAGACTACCCAGGAAATCAGCCCCATCTACCCTGCCAACCACAAGCCCCTCAGCCTGGATATAATAACATCCCCCACCATTCACAGTAAGCACAACCTTGCAGTTATAACCATTGACACCATCTCTCCTCTCCCTCTCACACCCACAGGTGGCGCTGGTGACCGGACGGGCCTTGTCGGGCGGCGGGCCCCAATTGAGCAGCTGCAGGAGGCTACACCCATGATGATTGGGACTCCAAAGGCTAACACTGCCACTCTGAAAGCCCTATCTGAGCCCTCCACTCAGCGCTCTTTTGGGGTCGCGCCGCCTGCCTTGGCCTCTCTGGAAGCCAGCGCCACCACAGGTCTGGAATCCAACCCCGAAGAACTCCCCACCTACATCCCCTCCTTCTACCCCGACAGAAGCTACTCCCCAGGCCTCTGTATACCCTACTGCCACAACACCGGATCCGAAGATTGGACCATCACAGCACGGACAGCATGTCTAATACTGGGTGACGCCAACATCAACATATTCCCACCTCACCCAAACCCGGATATACAAATCGACAGCTACCCCCTCTGCCAACTTCCGTAAATTCTACAAGCTTTTTAAAAGGACAGCGCCCAACCCCACCACTGAAACCGTCATCCTCGCAGTTGGCCTCCATGACATGACAGGACAGGACCCCAAGATCACCGGCAGACAACTGAAAGACATGGTGAGACATGCAGATGTCGCCTTCCCCAACGCCGCTGTATTTGTACCCCTCATCAACTACTCCCTAAACCTCATACCCATCTACAAGCGCAACCTCAAATACATCAACTTGGTCATCAGTACTCTTCAACACATCCCTGCAATCCCACCCCAGGACTTCACAACAGAATCCGACGGTCTCACCTGGACACCTACCACAGCCAGGCTCATCCTCTCACAGTGGCTTCACTCCCTCACCAATTAACTCATAACCTTGCCCACCCTCTCATCCTAACCCCAACCTCTAACCTCTACCCACCCTCTTACCCCAACCTTCTTACCCTAACCTCCACCCACCCTCTTACCCTAACCTCTACCCACCTTCTTACCCTAACCCTAACCCTAACCTCTAATCCTGAACCCCAACCCCCTAAACCTTACCCTGACCCAACCCTCTTACCCTAACCTCTACCCACCCTCTTACCCTAATCCTAACCCCTATCCTGAACCCCATACCTTACCCTGACCCCAGCCCTAACCCTAACCACATCCTGGTCCTCCGCCTCATCTGGGAGTCGAACCCGGGTCTCCCGGGGCAGAGAGCTGCTCCGACCACCTCACCTATCCATCCCGACAGGAACCAGCTCTCTCACACACCAAGCATCATACAGCCACACACACCTACACACAGATCTTTAGGCCCGTGCAAATAAACCTCCACCGGATCCATCAACCCCAACCATAACCCAAACCTAACCCTAACCCTAAACCCTAAACCCTACCCCCTACCTGAACCCCAACCCTAACCTCTACCCACCCTCTTACCCTAACCCCCATCCTGAACCCCATACCTTACCCTGACCCCAACCCTAACCCTAACCACATCCTGGTCCTCCGCCTCATCTGGGATTCGAACCCGGGTCTCCCGCGGCGGAGAGCTGCTCCGACCACCTCACCTATCCATCCCGACAGGAACAGGAACCAGCTCTCACACACATAGCATCATACAGCCACACACACTTACAGACAGATCTTTAGGCCCGTGCAAATAAACCTCCACCGGATCCATCAACCCCAACCATAACCCAAACCTAACCCTAACCCTAAACCCTAACCCTAACCCTAACCCTAACCCTAACCCTAACCCTAAACCCTAACCCTAACCCTAACCCTAACCCTCTTGAAGCAGTAAACAAGGAGAAGTCTTCATCGAGGGTAAGTCACTTCCAAGCTAGCGCGAGCAGCTAGCGCCGGCCGCTAGCGCGAGCAGCTAGCGCTAGCAATTAGCACGCGGCTAATTAGCAACCCATATCTCCTGAACCGAAAGTTGTAGACACTTGGAAATGTGCTCTTTCTGACATAATTCGGCCACGCTGAACACGCCTGTCTTGGTCCTGAGTCTCTACGAACTTCCGTTCCCGAGATAAAACACAATCCCACTCAGGGAAATGGCACAAAAAAAAACGAAAAAAAAAAAAAAATGTTCACTACAAACCGATACCAATCGACTCAGAATTGCCTGAAACGTGCTCCTAGACACTTTCTGGGGGTCGTTTTTTTTGCCTCAACACTTAGTCAAATTTTCACCCGCGTGCGTCCCATTAGCGAACAATGGGCGAACGTTTTTCGCGTATATCTCCAGAACCGAACGTCGTAGAGACTTGGAAATGTGCTCCGTCTGCCATAATTCGGCCACGCTGAACACGCCTGACTTGAATTTGAGTCTCTACGACCTTCCGTTACCGAGATACAACAAAATTCCACTCGAGCCCTAACCAAAATGTGCAATAACTCGAGAACGAAAGGTTGTAGAGACTCAGGACCAAGACCAGCGTACTCAAGGAGCCCTAAAATACTAAACAAAACTGATCCCGAGTCTTTACGACATTCCGTTCCAAAGATATAGCCCAAAACCCACTCGAGCCCTTTTCCAGATGAAGTTTTTATCCCCTTAACCTAACCCTAACCCTAACCCCTAAACCTAACCCTAACACACAGATCTTTAGGCCAGTGCAAACAAACCTCTACCGGATCCATCAACCCCAACCATAACCCAAACCTAACCCTAACCCTAACCTGACCCTGACCCAACCTTCTTACCCTAACCCTAAACCTTACCCTGACCCCAACCCCAACCACATCCTGGTCCTCAGCCTCATCTGGGAGTCGAACCCGGGTCTCCCGGGGCGGAGAGCTGCTCCGACCACCTCACCTATCCATCCCGACAGGAACCAGCTCTCTCACACACAAAGCATCATACAGCCACACACACCTACACACAGATCTTTAGGCCAGTGCAAACAAACCTCTACCGGATCCATCAACCCCAACCATAACCCAAACCTAACCCTAACCCTAACCCTAACCTACATGTCGCTCCTCCATGTCGATCCTCCATGTCACACATCCTTGCTCCTCCATTTCACTCCTCCATGTCGCTACTCCATGTCAATCCAGAATCTCCCTCCTCCATGTCGCTCCCCTATGTCGCTTCTCCATGTAGCTTTTCCATTTCAGTCCTTCATGTCGATGAACAACGTCACACCTCCATGTCACTCCTGCATGTCGATCCTACATGTCACTGCTCCATGTCGCTCCTCCATGTCACTCCGCTATGTCGATCATACATGTCGCTCCTCCATGTCACTCATCCATGTCTTCCATGTCAATCATTCATGTCACTCCTCCATGTCACTCCTTCATATCACTGCTCCATGTCGCTCATCTATGTCACTCCAGAATAACGCTCCTCTATGTCACTTCAGAATGTCAACCCAGAATGTCGCTCCACCATGTCCCTCCTTCCTGTGACTCCTCAATGTAACTCCTCCATGTCACTACTCCATGTCTTCCTTGACACTCCTCCATGTCACTCCTGCATGTCACTCCTTCATGTCAATGCTCCATGTCGATCCTCCATGTCACTTCTCCATGTCAGTCCTCAATGTCACTCCTCCATGTCGATCGTCCATGTCACTCATTCTTACTCCCCCATGTCACTCCAAAATGTCCCTCCTCCTTTGACCTCCTCCATGTCGATGCTCCATGTCACTCCTCCATTTTACTCCTCCATGTTGCTCCTCCATGTAGATCCTAGATGTTGCTCCTCCATGTCACTTCTCCATGTCTATCCTCCATGTAGATCCTAGATGTTGCTCCTCCATGTCACTTCTCCATGTCTATCCTCCATGTAGATCCTAGATGTTGCTCCTCCATGTCACTTCTCCATGTCTATCCTCCATGTAGATCCTAGATGTTGCTCCTCCATGTCACTTCTCCATGTCGATCCTCCATGTCACTCCTCCAACTTGCTACTCCATGTCACTCATCCATGTCGATCCACCATGTCCCTCATCCTTGCTCCTCCATGTCACTCCACCATGTCACTCCAGAATGTTGCTCCTCTATGTCCCTCCTTCCTGTGACTCCTCCATGTCACTACTCCATGTCTTCCATGACACTCCTCTATGTCACTCCTCGATGTCGCTACTCCATGTCAATCCAAAATCTCCCTCCTCTATGTCGATCCTGCATGTCGCTCCTCCATGTCACTCCTCTATATCACTGCTTCATGCCGCTTCTCCATGTCTCCCCTCCATGTCGAGCCTCCATGTTGCTCATCCTTGATCCTCCATGTCACTCCTCTATGTCCCTCCTTCTTGTGACTCCTCAATGTAACTCCTCCATGTTAATACTCCATGTCTTTCATGACATTCCTCCATGTCACTCCTCCATGTCACTTCTGCATGTCAATCCTACATGTAACTCCTCCATGTCAATACTCCATGTCAATACTCCATGTCACTCCTCCATGTCACTTCTTCTTGTCACTCCTCAATGTCACTTCTTCTTGTCACTCCTCAATGTCACTCCTCCATGTCACTCCTCCATGTCGTTCCTCCATGTCACTTATCCTTGCTCCTCCATATCAATCATCCAAGTTGCTCCTCCATGTCACTCCTCCATGTCGCTCCTCCATGTCGCTCCTCCATGTCGCTCCTTCATGTAGAACCTACATGTCGATCCTCCATGTTGATCCTCCATGTCGCTCCTACATGTCGATAATCCATGTCACTCCTCCTTGTTGTTCCTCCATGTCACTCCTCCATTTCGCTCCTCCATGTCGCTCCTCCATGTTGATCTTCCATGTCACTCCTTCATGTTTATCCTGCAAGTCACTGCTCCATGTCACTCCTCCATGTCACTCCTCCATCTTGCTAATTCATGTCACTCCTCCATATCAATCCTCCATGTCACTCCTCCATGTCGATCCACCATGTCGCACATCCTTGTTCCTCCATGTCACACCTCCATGTCACTCCAGAATTTTGATCCTCCATGTCACTCCAGATTGTCAACCCAGAATGTCGCTCCTCCAAGTAATTCCTCCATGTCACTCCTCCATGTCTTCCAAGACACTCCTCCATGTCACTCCTCCATGTCAACCCTGCATGTCGATGCTACATGTCACTCCTCCATGTCGCTCTTCCATGTCACTTCTCCATATCCCTCCTCCATGTCACTGCTCCATGTTGATCATCAATTGCGCTCCTCCATGTCATTCCTCCCTGTCATCCACGTCACTCCTCCATGTAATTCCGACATGTCAACCCTACATTTCACTCCTCCATGTCACTCCAGAATGTTACTCCTCCATGTCCCTCCTCCATGTTGCTCCTCCATGTCCCTCCAGAATATCACTCCAGAATTTCACTACTCAATGTCCCTCCTCCATGTCACTCCTCCATATCGATTCTCTATTTCGCTTCTCCATGTCACTCCTCCCTGTCTTCCACGTCAAACCTCCATGTAACTCCTCCATGTCACTCCTCCCTGTCTTCCATGACACTCCTCTACGTCGCTCCTCAATGTCGCTCCTCCATGTCAACCCTCTATGTAACTGCTCCATGATTATCCTCCATGTCGATCCTCAATGTTGCACATCCATGTCTTCCATGTAACTCCCCTATGTACCTCCTCCATGTAGCCCCTCCTTGTGACTCCTTCATGTCGCTCCTCCATGTCGATCCTCCATGTCGCTCCTCCATGTTGGTCCACCATGTCACTCCTCCATGTCTTCCATGTCACTCCCCCATGTACCTCCTCCATGTAGCTCCTCCATGTAGATCCTTCATGTTACTTCTCTATGTCAATCCTCCATATGTCTCATCAATGTCACTCCAGAATGTGACTCCAGAATGTCGCTCCTCCAAGTTTCTCCTCCATGTCACCCCTCCATGTCAATCCTCCATTTTGATCATCCATGTTGCTCCACCATGTCACTCCTCCATGTCTTCCATGTCACTCCCACATATACGTCCTCCATGTCAATCCTCAATGTCTTCCATGTCACTCCCCCATGTACGTCCTCCATGTAGCTCTTCCAAGTAGATCCTTCATGTTACTCCTATATGACTATTCTCTATATCTCTCATCAATGTCCCTCCAGTATGTCCCACCAAAATGTGACTCTTCCATGTCACTCCTCAATGTCGCTCCTCTTTGTCACTCCTCCATGTCAGTGCTCAATGTCAATCCCCCATGTCGCTCCTCCTTGCTCATCCATATAACTCCGCCATGTAACTCCTCCAATGTCACTCCAGAATGTCACTCCTCCATGTCGATCCTCCATGTCGATCTTCCATGTCTCTCCTCCATGTCACGCCTCCATCTCTACCATGTCACTCCTCCATGTTAGTCCTCAATGTCGATCTTCCATGTCTCTCCTCCATGTCAATCCTCCATGTCACTCCTCCATGTGACTCTAGAATATCACTCCAGAATGTGAACCCAGAATGTGGTCCCTCCTTCCTGTGACTCCTCCGTGTAACTCCTCCATGTAACTCCTCGATGTCAATTGTCCATGTCGCTCATCCTAACTCCTCCATGTTACTCTTCCATATCGCTCCTCCATGTCACACCAGAATTTCACTCCTCCATGTCGCTTCTCCATGTCGCTCCTCCATGTCAGTCCTCTATGTCAATAATCAATGTCACTCCTCCATTTCACTCCTCCATGTTGCTCTTCCATGTAGGACATACATGTCGCTCCTCCATGTCGCTCCTCCATGTCACTTCAGAATGTTACTCCAGACTGTCAAGCCAGAATGTTGCTCCTCCATGTCCCTCCTCCCTGTGACTCCTCAATGTAACTCCTCCATGTCACGACTCCATGTCTTCCATGACACTACTCCATGTCACTCCTCCATGTCACTCCTCCATGTCACTCCTCCATGTCGATCCTACATGTCACTACTCCATGTCGCTCCTTCATGTAGAACCTACATGTCGATCCTCCATGTTGATCCTCCATGTCGCTCATCCTTGCTCCTCCATGCCCCTATTGATGTCGCTACTCCATGTCAATCCAGAATGCCCCACTCCATGTCCCTCTTCTATGTCACTCCTCAATGTCACTCCTCCATGTCGCTCCTCCATGTCGCTTCTCCATGTCGATCCTCCATGTGACTCCTCCAAGTTTCTAGTATATGTCACTCCTACATTTCGATCCACCATGTCACTCATCCTTGCTCCTCCATGTCACTCCTCCATGCCACTCATCCATGTCTTCCATGACAATACTCCATGTCACTCATCCATGTCACTTCTCCTTGTCGCTCCTCTATGTCACTCATCCATGTCGATACTCCATGTCACTCCTCCATGCTCCTCCATATCACTCCTCCTTGTCGCTCCTTCATGTCACTCCAGAATGTCGCTCCTCCATATCACTCCAGAATGTCACTCAAAGATTTCACTCCAGAATTTCACTCGCCCATGTCCCTCCTTCATGTCACTCCAGAATGTCACTCCAGAATTTACCTCCAGAATATCACTCCCACATGTCCTTTCTCAATGTCAATCCTCCATGTAAGTCCTCCATATCACTCCTCCATGTCGTTATTCCATGTCACTCCAAAATGTTGATCCTCCATGTCCCTCCTCCATGTCGCTCCATCATGTCCCTCCAGAATGTCCCTCCAGAATGTCACTCCAGAATGTCACTCCTCCATATACCTCCTCCATGTCACTCCTCCATGTTTATCCTCTATTTTGCTCCTCCACATCACGACTCCATGTAACTCCTCCATGTCAATCCTTCATGTCACTCCTCAATGTCATTCCTCCATTTCACTCCTCCATGTCCCTCCTCCATTTCAATCCTCCATGTCGCTATTCCACATCACTCCTCTATGTCACTTCTCCATGTCACTCCTCTATGTCACTCCTTCATGTCCCTCCTCTATATCACTCCTCCATGTCACTCCTCCATGTCACGTAGACATGTCACTGCTCAATATCACTTCTCCATGTCAATCCTCCATGTCACTCCTCCATGTTGATCATCCGTGTCAATCTTCCATGTTGATCCTCCATGTCACTCCTCCATGTTACTCCTCGATGTTACTCCTCCATGTCAATCCTCCATTTCGCTCCTCCATGTTGATCATCCATGTCACTCTTCCTTGTCGCTCCTCCATGTCAGTCCTTCATGTCGCTCCATGTCGCTCCTCCATGTTGATCCTCCATGTCGCTTCTCCATGTCACTCCAGAATGTCACTCCAGAATGTCAACCCAGAATGTAGCACCTCCATGTCCCTCCTTCATGTAACTCCTCCAAGTTGCTCCTCCAAATCTCTCCTCCATGTCGATCCACCATGTCGCTTATCCTTGCTCATCCTTGCTCCTCCATGTCACTCCTCCAAGTCACTAAAGAATGTCACTCCAGGATGTTTACCCGGAATGTCGCTCCTCCATGTCCCTCCTTCTTGTGACTCCTCCATGTCGCTCCTCTATGTCAATCCTGCATGTCTATCCTACAGGTTGCTCCTCCATGTAGATCCTAGATGTCGCTCCTCCATGTCGCTTCTCCATGTCGATCCTACATGTCAATCCTCCAAGTTGCTCCTCCATGTTACTCCTCCATGTCACTACAGAATGTCACTCCTATATGTCACTCCAGAATGTTACTCCAGAATGTGAACCCAAAAATTAGCTCCTCCATGTCCCTCCTTCATGTCACTCCTCCAAGTTGCTACTCCAAGTCTCTCCTCCTTGTCGATCCACCACGTCGCTCATCCTTGCTCATTCTTACTCCTCCATGTCACTCCTCCAACTCACTCCAGAATGTCACTCCAGAATGTCAACCCAGAATGTCGCTCCTCCATGTCCCTCCTTCTTGTGACTCCTCCAAGTAACTCCTCTATGTCATTCCTCCATGATTTCCATGACAATCCTACATGTCACTCATTCATGTCACTCCTGCATGTCGATCCTATATCTCACACCTCCATGTCGCTCCTCCATGTCAATCATCCATGTCTATCCTCCATGTCACTTCTTCTTTTCACTCCTCAATATCACTCCTCTATGTCACTCCTCCATGTCGATCCTCCAAGTTTCTCCTCCACGTCATTCCTCCATGTCGCTCCTACTTGTCACTCCAAAATGTCCCTCCTCCATGTCACTCCTCGAAGTCACTCCTCCATGTCACTCTTTAATGTCACTACTAAATGTCACTCCTCTATGTCGATCCTCCATGTCACACCTCCATGTCACTCCTCCATGTTGCTCCTCCATGTAGATCCTAGATGTCGCTCCTCCATGTCACTCCTCGAAGTTGCTACTAAATGTCAATCCTCCATGTAAATCCAGAATTTCACACCTATATGTCACTCCAGAATGTCACTCCAGAATGTCAACCCAGAATGTAGCTCCACCATGTCCCTCCTTCATGTCACTCCTCCAAGTTGTTCCTCCATGTAGATCCTAGATGTCGCTCCTCCATGTCACTCCTCGAAGTTGCTACTCCATGTCAATCCTCCATGTAAATCCAGAATTTCACACCTATATGTCACTCCAGAATGTCACTCCAGAATGTCAACCCAGAATGTAGCTCCACCATGTCCCTCCTTCATGTCACTCCTCCAAGTTGTTACTCCATGTCTCTACTCCATGTCGATCCACCATGTCGCTCATCCTTGCTCCTCCATGTCACTCCTCCAAGTCACTCCAGAATGTCACTCCAGAATGTCACTCCAGAATGTCAACCCAGAATGTCACTCCTCCATGTACCTCCTTCTTGTGACTCCTCCATGTAACTCCTGCATGTGTTCCATGAAAATCCATGTCACTCATCCATGTCACTCCTGCACGTCACTACTCCATGTCACCCCTCAATGTCGATCCTGCATGTCGCTCCTCCATGTCACTCCTCCATGTCACTGCTTCATGCCGCTACTCCTTGTCAGTCCTCCATGTCGATCCTCCATGTCGCTCATCCTTGTTCCTCCATGTCACTCCTCGATGTCGCTACTCCATGTCAATACAGAATGTCCCTCCTCCATGTCCCTCATCCATGTCACTCCTACATATCACTCCTACATGTCACTCCTCCATGTCACACCACCATGAAGTTCCTCCATGTCACTCCAGAATATCACTCCTACATGTCATTCCAGAAAGTCACTCCAGAATGTCAACCCAGAATGTAGCTCCTCCATTTCCTTCTTTCATGTCACTCCTCCAAGTTGCTACTCCATGTCTCTCCTCCATGTCGATTACCATGTCGCTCATCCTTGCTCATCCTTGCTCCTCCATGTTAATCTTCCATGTCACTCATCCTTGCTCCTCCATGTCACACCTCGATGTCGCTATTCCATGTCAATCCAGAATGTCCCTTTTCCATGTCACTCCTCAATGTCACTTCTTCTTGTCACTACTCAATGTTACTCCTCCATGTCAGTCCATGTCGCTCATCCTTACTCCTCCATGTTACTCTTCCATATCGCTCCTCAATCTCACACCAGAATGTCACTCCAGAATGTCATTCCTCCATCTCGCTTCACAATATCGCTCCTCAATGTAAGTCCTCCATGTTGATCCTCCATGTCACTCCTCCATTTCACCTCTCCATGTTGCTCTTCCATGTAGATCCTACATGTTACTCCTCCATGTCGATCATCCATGTAGCTCATCCTTGCTCCTCCATGTCACTCCTCAATATCGTTACTACATGTCACTCCTCCATGTCACTTCTCCATGAAGTTCATCCATGTCACTCCTCCATGTCGATCAGCAATGTCACTCCTACATGTCACTCCTCCCTGTCACTCCTCCATGAAGCTCCTCCATGTCACTCCAGAATATAGCTCCTCCATGTTCCTCCTTCATTTCTCTCCTCCATGTCACTCCTTCATATCACTGCTCTATGTCGATCCTCCATAACGGTCCTCAATAAGGATCTACCATGTTGCTCTGCCTTGCTCCTCCATGGCACTCCTCCATGTTGCTCCTCCATGTCACTCAAGAGTGATGCTCCTACATGTCATTCCAGAATGTCACTCAGGAATGTCACTCCTCCCTCTCACTCCGCCATGTCGATTCTCCATGTCACACCTCCATGTCACTCCTTCATGTCGCTTCTCCATGTCACTCCTCAATGTAACTTCTTCTTATCACTACTCAATGTCACTCCTCCATGTCACTACATGTCGATCGTCCATGTCGCTCAACCTTACTCCTCCATGTTACTCTTCCATATCGCTCCTCAATCTCACACCAGAATGTCACTCCAGAATGTCTTTCCTCCAACTCGCTTCACAATGTCGCTCCTCAATGTCAGTCCTCCATGTTGATCCTCCATGTCACTCCTCCATTTAACCTCTGCATGTTGCTCTTCCATGTAGATCCTACATGTCGCTCCTCCATGTCGATCATCCATGTAGCTCATCCTTGCTCCTCCATGTCACTCCTCCATATCGTTACCACATGTCACTCCTACTTGTCACTCCTCCCTGTCACTCCTCCATGAATTTCCTCCATGTCACTCCAGAATGTCACTCCTACATGTCACTCCAGAATCTCACTCCAGAATGTCAACCCAGAATATAGCTCGTCCATGTCCCTCCTTCATGTCACTCCTCCAAGTTGCTACTCCATGTATCTCTTCCATGCCACTCCTTCATATCACTGCTCTATGTCGATCCTCCATGACGGTCCTCAATAAGGATCTTCCATGTTGCTCCGCCTTGCTCCTCCATGGCACTCCTCCATGTTGCTCCTCCATGTCACTCCAGAGTGATGCTCCTACATGTCATTCCAGAATGTCACTCAGGAATGTCACTCCTCCCTCTCACTCCGCCATGTCGATCCTCCATGTCACACCTCCATGTCACTCCTTCATGTGGCTTCTCCTTGTCACTCCAAAATGTCACTCATCCCTCTCACTCCGCCATATCGCTCGTCCATGTCACAGCTTCATGTCACTCCTCCATGTTTCTTCTCCATTTCGCTCCTCCAGGTCACTCGTCCATGTCAATCTCCCATTTCACTCATCCCTCTCACTACGCTATGTCTCTCCTCCATGTCACTCCTCCATATCAATCCTACATGTCATTCCTCCATGTCGATCCACCATGTTGCTCATCCTTGCTCCTCCATGTCACCCCTCCATGTCACTCAAGAATTTCGCTCCTCCATGTCACTACAGAATATCAATCCAGAAAGTAAAACCGGAATAATGCTCCTCCATCTCCCTCCTTCCTGTGACTCCTCCATGTAATTCTTCTATATCACTCATCCATGTCTTCCATGACACTCCTCCATGTCACTCCTGCATGTCGAGCCTACATGTCAGTACTCCATGTCGCTCCTCCATGTCACTCCTTCATGTCACTACTTCATATCACTGCTCCATGTCGATCCTCCATGCTCCTCCATGGCACTTCTCCATATTGGTCCTCCATGTCTCTCCAGAATGTCGCTCCTCCATGTCATTCCAGAATGTCACTCAAGAATGTCACTCCATTATGTAACTCCTCCTTGTCCCTCCTCCATGTCACTCCTCAATCTCAATCCTCCATGTTGATCCTTAATGTCACTCCTCCATGTCGATCCTCCATGTCGATCCTCTATGTTGATCCTACATGTTGCTCCTCCATGTAACTGATCGATGTCTTTCTTGTCACTCCTCCATGTCGATCTTCAATGTCACTCCTCCATGTCACTGCTCAATGTCACTGCTCAATGTTACTCCTCCATGTCGCTCCTCTATGTCACTCCAGAAGGTCGCTCCTCCATGTCACTCCAGAATTTCACTCCAGAATGTCAACCCAGAATGTCGCTCCTCCATATCCCTTCTTCTTCCTGTGACTCCTCAATGTCACTCCTCCATATCAATCCTCCATGTCACTCCTAAATGTCGCACCTCTTTGCTCCTCCTTGTCACTCCTCAATGCCGAACCTGCATGTCACTGCTCCATGTCACTCCTCTATGTCACTACTTCATGTCGCTCCTCCGTGTCACTCCTCCATGTCACTCCTACATGTCACTCCTCCATGTCAATCCTCCATGTCACAGCTTCATGCCGCACCTACATGTCTCTACTCCATGTCGATTCTCCATGCTGCCCATCCTTGCTCCTCCATTTCACTCCTCCATTTCGCTCCTCTTTGTCAATCCAAAATGTCCCTCCCCCATGTACCTCCTCCAAGTCACTCCTCAATGTCACTCCTTCATGTACATCCTCCATGTCAATCCTCCATGTCACTCCTCTATGTTGCTCCTTCATGTAGATCCTAGATGTAGCTCCTCCATGTCGCTTCTCCATGTCGATCCTCCATGTCGCTCATCCTTGCTCCTCCATGTCACTCCTTCATGTAACTCCAGAATGTCACTCCTACATGTCAATCCAGAATGTCACTCCATAATGCCAACCCAGAATGTAGCTCCTCCATGTCCCTCCTTCATTACACTCCTCCAAGTTGCTACTCCATGTCTCTCCTACATGTCGATCCACCATGTTGCTCATCCTTGCTCATCCTTGCTCCTCCATGTCACTTCTCCATGTCGATCCTCCATGTCACTCCTCCAACTTGCTACTCCATGTCACTCATCCATGTCGATCCACCATGTCCCTCATCCTTGCTCCTCCATGTCACTCCACCATGTCACTCCAGAATGTTGCTCCTCTATGTCCCTCCTTCCTGTGACTCCTCCATGTCACTACTCCATGTCTTCCATGACACTCCTCTATGTCACTCCTCGATGTCGCTACTCCATGTCAATCCAAAATCTCCCTCCTCTATGTCGATCCTGCATGTCGCTCCTCCATGTCACTCCTCTATATCACTGCTTCATGCCGCTTCTCCATGTCTCCCCTCCATGTCGAGCCTCCATGTTGCTCATCCTTGATCCTCCATGTCACTCCTCTATGTCCCTCCTTCTTGTGACTCCTCAATGTAACTCCTCCATGTTAATACTCCATGTCTTTCATGACATTCCTCCATGTCACTCCTCCATGTCACTTCTGCATGTCAATCCTACATGTAACTCCTCCATGTCAATACTCCATGTCAATACTCCATGTCACTCCTCCATGTCACTTCTTCTTGTCACTCCTCAATGTCACTTCTTCTTGTCACTCCTCAATGTCACTCCTCCATGTCACTCCTCCATGTCGTTCCTCCATGTCACTTATCCTTGCTCCTCCATATCAATCATCCAAGTTGCTCCTCCATGTCACTCCTCCATGTCGCTCCTCCATGTCGCTCCTCCATGTCGCTCCTTCATGTAGAACCTACATGTCGATCCTCCATGTTGATCCTCCATGTCGCTCCTACATGTCGATAATCCATGTCACTCCTCCTTGTTGTTCCTCCATGTCACTCCTCCATTTCGCTCCTCCATGTCGCTCCTCCATGTTGATCTTCCATGTCACTCCTTCATGTTTATCCTGCAAGTCACTGCTCCATGTCACTCCTCCATGTCACTCCTCCATCTTGCTAATTCATGTCACTCCTCCATATCAATCCTCCATGTCACTCCTCCATGTCGATCCACCATGTCGCACATCCTTGTTCCTCCATGTCACACCTCCATGTCACTCCAGAATTTTGATCCTCCATGTCACTCCAGATTGTCAACCCAGAATGTCGCTCCTCCAAGTAATTCCTCCATGTCACTCCTCCATGTCTTCCAAGACACTCCTCCATGTCACTCCTCCATGTCAACCCTGCATGTCGATGCTACATGTCACTCCTCCATGTCGCTCTTCCATGTCACTTCTCCATATCCCTCCTCCATGTCACTGCTCCATGTTGATCATCAATTGCGCTCCTCCATGTCATTCCTCCCTGTCATCCACGTCACTCCTCCATGTAATTCCGACATGTCAACCCTACATTTCACTCCTCCATGTCACTCCAGAATGTTACTCCTCCATGTCCCTCCTCCATGTTGCTCCTCCATGTCCCTCCAGAATATCACTCCAGAATTTCACTACTCAATGTCCCTCCTCCATGTCACTCCTCCATATCGATTCTCTATTTCGCTTCTCCATGTCACTCCTCCCTGTCTTCCACGTCAAACCTCCATGTAACTCCTCCATGTCACTCCTCCCTGTCTTCCATGACACTCCTCTACGTCGCTCCTCAATGTCGCTCCTCCATGTCAACCCTCTATGTAACTGCTCCATGATTATCCTCCATGTCGATCCTCAATGTTGCACATCCATGTCTTCCATGTAACTCCCCTATGTACCTCCTCCATGTAGCCCCTCCTTGTGACTCCTTCATGTCGCTCCTCCATGTCGATCCTCCATGTCGCTCCTCCATGTTGGTCCACCATGTCACTCCTCCATGTCTTCCATGTCACTCCCCCATGTACCTCCTCCATGTAGCTCCTCCATGTAGATCCTTCATGTTACTTCTCTATGTCAATCCTCCATATGTCTCATCAATGTCACTCCAGAATGTGACTCCAGAATGTCGCTCCTCCAAGTTTCTCCTCCATGTCACCCCTCCATGTCAATCCTCCATTTTGATCATCCATGTTGCTCCACCATGTCACTCCTCCATGTCTTCCATGTCACTCCCACATATACGTCCTCCATGTCAATCCTCAATGTCTTCCATGTCACTCCCCCATGTACGTCCTCCATGTAGCTCTTCCAAGTAGATCCTTCATGTTACTCCTATATGACTATTCTCTATATCTCTCATCAATGTCCCTCCAGTATGTCCCACCAAAATGTGACTCTTCCATGTCACTCCTCAATGTCGCTCCTCTTTGTCACTCCTCCATGTCAGTGCTCAATGTCAATCCCCCATGTCGCTCCTCCTTGCTCATCCATATAACTCCGCCATGTAACTCCTCCAATGTCACTCCAGAATGTCACTCCTCCATGTCGATCCTCCATGTCGATCTTCCATGTCTCTCCTCCATGTCACGCCTCCATCTCTACCATGTCACTCCTCCATGTTAGTCCTCAATGTCGATCTTCCATGTCTCTCCTCCATGTCAATCCTCCATGTCACTCCTCCATGTGACTCTAGAATATCACTCCAGAATGTGAACCCAGAATGTGGTCCCTCCTTCCTGTGACTCCTCCGTGTAACTCCTCCATGTAACTCCTCGATGTCAATTGTCCATGTCGCTCATCCTAACTCCTCCATGTTACTCTTCCATATCGCTCCTCCATGTCACACCAGAATTTCACTCCTCCATGTCGCTTCTCCATGTCGCTCCTCCATGTCAGTCCTCTATGTCAATAATCAATGTCACTCCTCCATTTCACTCCTCCATGTTGCTCTTCCATGTAGGACATACATGTCGCTCCTCCATGTCGCTCCTCCATGTCACTTCAGAATGTTACTCCAGACTGTCAAGCCAGAATGTTGCTCCTCCATGTCCCTCCTCCCTGTGACTCCTCAATGTAACTCCTCCATGTCACGACTCCATGTCTTCCATGACACTACTCCATGTCACTCCTCCATGTCACTCCTCCATGTCACTCCTCCATGTCGATCCTACATGTCACTACTCCATGTCGCTCCTTCATGTAGAACCTACATGTCGATCCTCCATGTTGATCCTCCATGTCGCTCATCCTTGCTCCTCCATGCCCCTATTGATGTCGCTACTCCATGTCAATCCAGAATGCCCCACTCCATGTCCCTCTTCTATGTCACTCCTCAATGTCACTCCTCCATGTCGCTCCTCCATGTCGCTTCTCCATGTCGATCCTCCATGTGACTCCTCCAAGTTTCTAGTATATGTCACTCCTACATTTCGATCCACCATGTCACTCATCCTTGCTCCTCCATGTCACTCCTCCATGCCACTCATCCATGTCTTCCATGACAATACTCCATGTCACTCATCCATGTCACTTCTCCTTGTCGCTCCTCTATGTCACTCATCCATGTCGATACTCCATGTCACTCCTCCATGCTCCTCCATATCACTCCTCCTTGTCGCTCCTTCATGTCACTCCAGAATGTCGCTCCTCCATATCACTCCAGAATGTCACTCAAAGATTTCACTCCAGAATTTCACTCGCCCATGTCCCTCCTCCATGTCACTCCAGAATGTCACTCCAGAATTTACCTCCAGAATATCACTCCCACATGTCCTTTCTCAATGTCAATCCTCCATGTAAGTCCTCCATATCACTCCTCCATGTCGTTATTCCATGTCACTCCAAAATGTTGATCCTCCATGTCGCTCCATCATGTCCCTCCAGAATGTCCCTCCAGAATGTCACTCCAGAATGTCACTCCTCCATATACCTCCTCCATGTCACTCCTCCATGTTTATCCTCTATTTTGCTCCTCCACATCACGACTCCATGTAACTCCTCCATGTCAATCCTTCATGTCACTCCTCAATGTCATTCCTCCATTTCACTCCTCCATGTCCCTCCTCCATTTCAATCCTCCATGTCGCTACTCCACATCACTCCTCTATGTCACTTCTCCATGTCACTCCTCTATGTCACTCCTTCATGTCCCTCCTCTATATCACTCCTCCATGTCACTCCTCCATGTCACGTAGACATGTCACTGCTCAATATCACTTCTCCATGTCAATCCTCCATGTCACTCCTCCATGTTGATCATCCGTGTCAATCTTCCATGTTGATCCTCCATGTCACTCCTCCATGTTACTCCTCGATGTTACTCCTCCATGTCAATCCTCCATTTCGCTCCTCCATGTTGATCATCCATGTCACTCTTCCTTGTCGCTCCTCCATGTCAGTCCTTCATGTCGCTCCATGTCGCTCCTCCATGTTGATCCTCCATGTCGCTTCTCCATGTCACTCCAGAATGTCACTCCAGAATGTCAACCCAGAATGTAGCACCTCCATGTCCCTCCTTCATGTAACTCCTCCAAGTTGCTCCTCCAAATCTCTCCTCCATGTCGATCCACCATGTCGCTTATCCTTGCTCATCCTTGCTCCTCCATGTCACTCCTCCAAGTCACTAAAGAATGTCACTCCAGGATGTTTACCCGGAATGTCGCTCCTCCATGTCCCTCCTTCTTGTGACTCCTCCATGTCGCTCCTCTATGTCAATCCTGCATGTCTATCCTACAGGTTGCTCCTCCATGTAGATCCTAGATGTCGCTCCTCCATGTCGCTTCTCCATGTCGATCCTACATGTCAATCCTCCAAGTTGCTCCTCCATGTTACTCCTCCATGTCACTACAGAATGTCACTCCTATATGTCACTCCAGAATGTTACTCCAGAATGTGAACCCAAAAATTAGCTCCTCCATGTCCCTCCTTCATGTCACTCCTCCAAGTTGCTACTCCAAGTCTCTCCTCCTTGTCGATCCACCACGTCGCTCATCCTTGCTCATTCTTACTCCTCCATGTCACTCCTCCAACTCACTCCAGAATGTCACTCCAGAATGTCAACCCAGAATGTCGCTCCTCCATGTCCCTCCTTCTTGTGACTCCTCCAAGTAACTCCTCTATGTCATTCCTCCATGATTTCCATGACAATCCTACATGTCACTCATTCATGTCACTCCTGCATGTCGATCCTATATCTCACACCTCCATGTCGCTCCTCCATGTCAATCATCCATGTCTATCCTCCATGTCACTTCTTCTTTTCACTCCTCAATATCACTCCTCTATGTCACTCCTCCATGTCGATCCTCCAAGTTTCTCCTCCACGTCATTCCTCCATGTCGCTCCTACTTGTCACTCCAAAATGTCCCTCCTCCATGTCACTCCTCGAAGTCACTCCTCCATGTCACTCTTTAATGTCACTACTAAATGTCACTCCTCTATGTCGATCCTCCATGTCACACCTCCATGTCACTCCTCCATGTTGCTCCTCCATGTAGATCCTAGATGTCGCTCCTCCATGTCACTCCTCGAAGTTGCTACTAAATGTCAATCCTCCATGTAAATCCAGAATTTCACACCTATATGTCACTCCAGAATGTCACTCCAGAATGTCAACCCAGAATGTAGCTCCACCATGTCCCTCCTTCATGTCACTCCTCCAAGTTGTTCCTCCATGTAGATCCTAGATGTCGCTCCTCCATGTCACTCCTCGAAGTTGCTACTCCATGTCAATCCTCCATGTAAATCCAGAATTTCACACCTATATGTCACTCCAGAATGTCACTCCAGAATGTCAACCCAGAATGTAGCTCCACCATGTCCCTCCTTCATGTCACTCCTCCAAGTTGTTACTCCATGTCTCTACTCCATGTCGATCCACCATGTCGCTCATCCTTGCTCCTCCATGTCACTCCTCCAAGTCACTCCAGAATGTCACTCCAGAATGTCACTCCAGAATGTCAACCCAGAATGTCACTCCTCCATGTACCTCCTTCTTGTGACTCCTCCATGTAACTCCTGCATGTGTTCCATGAAAATCCATGTCACTCATCCATGTCACTCCTGCACGTCACTACTCCATGTCACCCCTCAATGTCGATCCTGCATGTCGCTCCTCCATGTCACTCCTCCATGTCACTGCTTCATGCCGCTACTCCTTGTCAGTCCTCCATGTCGATCCTCCATGTCGCTCATCCTTGTTCCTCCATGTCACTCCTCGATGTCGCTACTCCATGTCAATACAGAATGTCCCTCCTCCATGTCCCTCATCCATGTCACTCCTACATATCACTCCTACATGTCACTCCTCCATGTCACACCACCATGAAGTTCCTCCATGTCACTCCAGAATATCACTCCTACATGTCACTCCAGAAAGTCACTCCAGAATGTCAACCCAGAATGTAGCTCCTCCATTTCCTTCTTTCATGTCACTCCTCCAAGTTGCTACTCCATGTCTCTCCTCCATGTCGATTACCATGTCGCTCATCCTTGCTCATCCTTGCTCCTCCATGTTAATCTTCCATGTCACTCATCCTTGCTCCTCCATGTCACACCTCGATGTCGCTATTCCATGTCAATCCAGAATGTCCCTTTTCCATGTCACTCCTCAATGTCACTTCTTCTTGTCACTACTCAATGTTACTCCTCCATGTCAGTCCATGTCGCTCATCCTTACTCCTCCATGTTACTCTTCCATATCGCTCCTCAATCTCACACCAGAATGTCACTCCAGAATGTCATTCCTCCATCTCGCTTCACAATATCGCTCCTCAATGTAAGTCCTCCATGTTGATCCTCCATGTCACTCCTCCATTTCACCTCTCCATGTTGCTCTTCCATGTAGATCCTACATGTTACTCCTCCATGTCGATCATCCATGTAGCTCATCCTTGCTCCTCCATGTCACTCCTCAATATCGTTACTACATGTCACTCCTCCATGTCACTTCTCCATGAAGTTCATCCATGTCACTCCTCCATGTCGATCAGCAATGTCACTCCTACATGTCACTCCTCCCTGTCACTCCTCCATGAAGCTCCTCCATGTCACTCCAGAATATAGCTCCTCCATGTTCCTCCTTCATTTCTCTCCTCCATGTCACTCCTTCATATCACTGCTCTATGTCGATCCTCCATAACGGTCCTCAATAAGGATCTACCATGTTGCTCTGCCTTGCTCCTCCATGGCACTCCTCCATGTTGCTCCTCCATGTCACTCAAGAGTGATGCTCCTACATGTCATTCCAGAATGTCACTCAGGAATGTCACTCCTCCCTCTCACTCCGCCATGTCGATTCTCCATGTCACACCTCCATGTCACTCCTTCATGTCGCTTCTCCATGTCACTCCTCAATGTAACTTCTTCTTATCACTACTCAATGTCACTCCTCCATGTCACTACATGTCGATCGTCCATGTCGCTCAACCTTACTCCTCCATGTTACTCTTCCATATCGCTCCTCAATCTCACACCAGAATGTCACTCCAGAATGTCTTTCCTCCAACTCGCTTCACAATGTCGCTCCTCAATGTCAGTCCTCCATGTTGATCCTCCATGTCACTCCTCCATTTAACCTCTGCATGTTGCTCTTCCATGTAGATCCTACATGTCGCTCCTCCATGTCGATCATCCATGTAGCTCATCCTTGCTCCTCCATGTCACTCCTCCATATCGTTACCACATGTCACTCCTACTTGTCACTCCTCCCTGTCACTCCTCCATGAATTTCCTCCATGTCACTCCAGAATGTCACTCCTACATGTCACTCCAGAATCTCACTCCAGAATGTCAACCCAGAATATAGCTCGTCCATGTCCCTCCTTCATGTCACTCCTCCAAGTTGCTACTCCATGTATCTCTTCCATGCCACTCCTTCATATCACTGCTCTATGTCGATCCTCCATGACGGTCCTCAATAAGGATCTTCCATGTTGCTCCGCCTTGCTCCTCCATGGCACTCCTCCATGTTGCTCCTCCATGTCACTCCAGAGTGATGCTCCTACATGTCATTCCAGAATGTCACTCAGGAATGTCACTCCTCCCTCTCACTCCGCCATGTCGATCCTCCATGTCACACCTCCATGTCACTCCTTCATGTGGCTTCTCCTTGTCACTCCAAATGTCACTCATCCCTCTCACTCCGCCATATCGCTCGTCCATGTCACAGCTTCATGTCACTCCTCCATGTTTCTTCTCCATTTCGCTCCTCCAGGTCACTCGTCCATGTCAATCTCCCATTTCACTCATCCCTCTCACTACGCTATGTCTCTCCTCCATGTCACTCCTCCATATCAATCCTACATGTCATTCCTCCATGTCGATCCACCATGTTGCTCATCCTTGCTCCTCCATGTCACCCCTCCATGTCACTCAAGAATTTCGCTCCTCCATGTCACTACAGAATATCAATCCAGAAAGTAAAACCGGAATAATGCTCCTCCATCTCCCTCCTTCCTGTGACTCCTCCATGTAATTCTTCTATATCACTCATCCATGTCTTCCATGACACTCCTCCATGTCACTCCTGCATGTCGAGCCTACATGTCAGTACTCCATGTCGCTCCTCCATGTCACTCCTTCATGTCACTACTTCATATCACTGCTCCATGTCGATCCTCCATGCTCCTCCATGGCACTTCTCCATATTGGTCCTCCATGTCTCTCCAGAATGTCGCTCCTCCATGTCATTCCAGAATGTCACTCAAGAATGTCACTCCATTATGTAACTCCTCCTTGTCCCTCCTCCATGTCACTCCTCAATCTCAATCCTCCATGTTGATCCTTAATGTCACTCCTCCATGTCGATCCTCCATGTCGATCCTCTATGTTGATCCTACATGTTGCTCCTCCATGTAACTGATCGATGTCTTTCTTGTCACTCCTCCATGTCGATCTTCAATGTCACTCCTCCATGTCACTGCTCAATGTCACTGCTCAATGTTACTCCTCCATGTCGCTCCTCTATGTCACTCCAGAAGGTCGCTCTCCATGTCACTCCAGAATTTCACTCCAGAATGTCAACCCAGAATGTCGCTCCTCCATATCCCTCTTCTTCCTGTGACTCCTCAATGTCACTCCTCCATATCAATCCTCCATGTCACTCCTAAATGTCGCACCTCTTTGCTCCTCCTTGTCACTCCTCAATGCCGAACCTGCATGTCACTGCTCCATGTCACTCCTCTATGTCACTACTTCATGTCGCTCCTCCGTGTCACTCCTCCATGTCACTCCTACATGTCACTCCTCCATGTCAATCCTCCATGTCACAGCTTCATGCCGCACCTACATGTCTCTACTCCATGTCGATTCTCCATGCTGCCCATCCTTGCTCCTCCATTTCACTCCTCCATTTCGCTCCTCTTTGTCAATCCAAAATGTCCCTCCCCCCATGTACCTCCTCCAAGTCACTCCTCAATGTCACTCCTTCATGTACATCCTCCATGTCAATCCTCCATGTCACTCCTCTATGTTGCTCCTTCATGTAGATCCTAGATGTAGCTCCTCCATGTCGCTTCTCCATGTCGATCCTCCATGTCGCTCATCCTTGCTCCTCCATGTCACTCCTTCATGTAACTCCAGAATGTCACTCCTACATGTCAATCCAGAATGTCACTCCATAATGCCAACCCAGAATGTAGCTCCTCCATGTCCCTCCTTCATTACACTCCTCCAAGTTGCTACTCCATGTCTCTCCTACATGTCGATCCACCATGTTCGCTCATCCTTGCTCATCCTTGCTCCTCCATGTCACTCCTCCATGTCACTCCAGAATTTCACTCCAGAATGTCAACCCAGAATGGCGCTCCTCCATGTCTTCCATGACAATCTTCCATGTAGATCCTAGATGTCGCTCCTCCATGTCACTTCTCCATTGTCGCTCCTTCTTGTCACTCCAAAATGTCGCTCCTCCATGTCCCTCCTCCCAGTCACTCCTCCAAGTAATTCCTTAATGTCACTCATCCCTCTCACTCTGCCATGTCGCTCATCCATGTCACAGCTTCATGTCACTCCTCCATGTCACTCCTCCATGTATCTCCTCCATGTAGATCCTAGATGTCGCTTCCTCCATGTCGATCCTCCATGTCACTCCTTCAAGTTGCTCCTCCATGTCGCCTCTCCATGTCGATCCTCCATGTCACTCCTCCAAGTTGCTCCTCCATGTCACTCCTCCATGTCACTCCAGAATGTCACACATACATGTCACTCCAGAATGTCAACCTAGAATATAGCTCCTTCATGTCACTCTTTCATGTCACTCCTCCAAGTTTCTAATCAATGTCTGTCCTCCATGTCGATCCTCCATGTCGCTCATCCTTGCTCATCCTTGCTCCATGTCACTCCTCCATGTCACTCCAGAATATCAACCCAGAATGTCGCTCATCCATGTCCCTCCTTCCTGTGACTCCTCCATGTAACACCTCCATGTCACTCCTTCCTGTGACTCCTCCATGTAACTCCTCCATGTCACTCCTCCATGTCTTCTATGACAATCCTCCATGTCACTCATCCATGTCACTCCTGTATGTCGATCCTACATGGATTGACATGTTGCTCCTCCATGTCAATCCTCGATGTCGATCCTCCACGTAAATCCTCCATGAAAAATCCTCAATGTCGATCGTCCATGTCGCTCCGCCTTGCTTCTCCATGGCACTCCTCCATGTTGCTCCTTCATGTAGAACCTACATGTCGATCCTCCATGTTGATCCTCCATGTCGCTCATCCTTGCTCCTCCATGCCCCTATTGATGTCGCTACTCCACGTCAATCCAGAATGCCCCACTCCATGTCCCTCTTCTATGTCACTCCTCCAAGTTTCTACTATATGTCACTCCTACATTTCAATCCACCATGTCACTCATCCTTGCTCCTCCATGTCACTCCTCCATATCACTCCAGAATGTCGCTCCATCATGTCCCTCCTTCCTGTGACTCCTCCATGTAACTCCTCCATGACACTCATCCATGTCTTCCATGACAATACTCCATGTCACTCATCCATGTCACTTCTCCTTGTCGCTCCTCTATGTCACTCATCCATGTCGATACTCTATGTCACTCCTCCATGCTCCTCCATATCACTCCTCCTTGTCGTTCCTTCATGTCACTCCAGAATGTCGCTCCTCCATGTCACTCCAGAATGTCACTCAAAAATTTCACTCCAGAATTTCACTCGCCCATGTCCCTCCTCCATGTCACTCCACAATGTCACTCCAGAATTTACCTCCAGAATGTCACTCCCACATGTCCTTTCTCAATATCAATCCTCAACGTAAGTCCTTCATGTCCCTCCTCTATATCACTCCTCCATGTCACTCCTCCATTTCTCTCCTCCATATCGCTCCTCCATGTCACTCCTCCATGTGACTCCTCCATGTCACTCTTCTAAATCACTCCTCTATGTCACTCCTCCATGTTACTCCTCCTTCTCACTCCTCCATGTCTCTCCTCCAGGTCACTTCTCCATGTTGATCCTCCATGTCACTCCTACATGTTGCTCCTCCTTGTCGACCCCACATGTTACTCCTCCATGTTGTGCCACCATGTCACTCCAGAATGTCATTCCTCCATATACCAGAAAGTCCCTCCAGAATGCCACACCAGAATGTATCTCCTCAATGTCAGTCCTTTATGTCACTCCTCTATATCACTCCTCCATTTCGCTCCTCCATATTGCTCCTCCATGTAACTCCTCCATGTGACTCCTCCATGTCACTCTTCTAAATCACTCCTCTATGTCACTCCTCCATGTTACTCCTCCTTCTCACTTCTCCATGTCTCTCCTCCAGGTCACTTCTCCATGTTGATCCTCCATGTCACTCCTACATGTTGCTCCTCCTTGTCGATCCTACATGTTACTCCTCCATGTCGTGCCACCATGTCACTCCAGAATGTGATTCCTCCATATACCAGAAATTCCCTCCAGAATGCCACACCAGAATGTAACTCCTCAATGTCAGTCCTTCATGTCGCTCCTCCAAGTCGATCCTCTATCCCACGCCTCCATGTCGATCCTCCATGTAACTCCTCCATGTCGTTTCTACATTTCACTCATCCATGTCGATCCTGCATGTTGCTCCTACATGTCACACTTCCATTTCACTCCTCCATGTCACTCCTCCGTTTTGATCTTCCATGTCACTCCACCTTGATCCTCTTTATCACTCCACCCTTTTGCTCCTCCATGTCACTCCAGAATGATGCTCCTCCATGTCACTCCAGAATGTCACTCCAGAATTTAACTCCTCCATGTCAATCTTCCATGTTGATTTTCCATGACTCTCCTCCATGTCACTCCTCCATGTCTACCATGTCATTATTTCATTGCACTCCTCCATGTCGATCCTCTATCTCGCTCCTCCATATCAATCCTCCATGTCACTCCTCCGTCTTCCATTTAACTCCTCCATGACACTCCTCCATTTCGCTCATCCATTTCGCTCCTCCATGTTGTTCCTCCATGTCACTCATTCATGTCACTCCTCCTTCTCGCTCCTCCATGTCAATCCGCCATTTCAATCTTCCATGTTATTCCTCCTTGTCACTCCTCCATGTCACTCCTCCATGTCGCTCCTCCACATCACTCCTCTATGTCAATCCTCCAAATCTCTCATCAATGTCTCTCCAGAATGTCACTCCAGAATGTCGCTCCTCCATGTCACTCCAGGATGTCCCTCCAGAATGTCCGTCCAAAATGTCACTCCTCCATGTAACTCCTCAATGTCGCTCCTCTTTCTCACTCCTCCAAGTCGGGTTTCCATGTCGACATATGTCGATCATACATGTTACTCCTCCATGTCGATCCTCCATGTCGCTCCTCCATGTTGCTCCTCCATGTCGCTCCTCCATTTCACTCCTCTATGTCTTCCATGTCACTCCCCTATGTCACTCACCCATGTTACTCCTCCATGTCGATCCTCTATTTCGCTCCTCCATGTCAATCCTCCCTGTCATGCATGTCACTCCTCCATTTTACTCCACCATGTCAATCCTACATGTCACTCCTCCATGTCACTCCGCCATGTCGCTCAACCATGTCACTCCTCCATGTAGATCCTTCATGTTACTCTATGTCAAACCTCCATGTCACTCCTCCATACCACTCCTCCATGTCGATCCTCAATGTAACTCCTGCATGTCTTCCATGTCACTCCTCCGTGTCGCTCTTCCATGTGAATACTCCATGTCAATCCTCTTTTTCCATTCTCCATGTCACTCCTCCATTTCACTCCAGAATGTCACTCCAGAATGTCACTCCTCCAGGTCTCTCCTCCATATCACTACTCAATGTCGATCCTCCATGTCACTCCTCCAGGTCTCTCCTCCATATCACTACTCCATGTCACTCTTCCATGTCGCTCCTCCATGTCACTCCTCCATGTCGAACCTCCATTTCTCTCCTCCATTTCACTTCTCCATGTCGCTCTTCCATGTTGCTCCTCCACATCACGAATCCATGTAACTCCTCCATGTCACTCAATAATGTCACTCCTCCATGTCACTCATCCATGTCACTCCTACATGTCGATCCTCCATGTCACTCTTCCATGTCACTCCTCCATGTCACTCCGCCATGTCACTCCTCCATGTCACTCCTCCCTGTCTTCCATTTCACTTCTCCATGTCACTCCCCCATCTCACTCCTCCATGTCAGTCCTCCATGTAGATCCTTCATGTTACTCCTCTATGTCAATCCTCCATGTCTCTCCTCCATGTCACTCCTCCATGTCACTCCTCCCTGTCTTCCATGTCACTCCTCCATGTCGCTCTTCCTTGCTCCTCCATATCACTCCTCCATGTCGTTATTCCATGTCACTCCAAAATGTTGCTCCTCCATGTCCCTCCTCCATGTCACTCCTCCATGTCACTCAAGAATGTCCCTCCAGAATGTCACTCCAGAATGTCACTCCTCCATATACCTCCTCCATGTCTCTCATCCATGTCTATCCTCTATTTTGCTCCTCCACATCACGACTCCATGTAACTCCTCCATGTCAGTCCTTCATGTCACTCCTCCATTTCAATCCTCCATGTCGCTCCTTCACATTTTCCTCTATGTCACTCCTCTGTCACTCCTCCATGTCACTCCTCCATGTCATTCCGCCATGTCACTCCTCTTTGTCAATCCTCATGTCGCTCCTCCATTTCGCTACTCCAAATTGTTCCTCCATGTCGCTCCTCCATGTGACTCCTCCATGTCGCTCCTCCATTTCGCACCTCCAAATCGCTCCTCCATGTCGCTCCTCCTTTTGACTCCATGCCACTATTCTAAATCACTCCTCTATGTCACTCCTCCATGTCACTCCTCCTTCTCAGTCCTCCATGTCGCTCCTCCATTTCGCTCCTCCAAATTGCTCCTCCATGTCACTGCTACATGTCACTCCTCTAAATCACTCTTCTATGTCACTCCTCCATGTCACTCCTCCATGTCACTCCTCCATGTCACTCCTCCAAGTCAGTCCTCCTTCTCACTCCTCCATGTCACTCCGCCATTTCAATCCTTGATGTCATTCCTCCTTGTCACTCCTCCATGTCACTCCTCCATGTTGATCCTCCATTTCACTTCTCCATATCGCTCCTCAATATCGCTCCTCCATGTCCCTCCTCCATTTCAATCCTCCATGTCGCTCCTCCACATCACTCCTCTAATTTCACTCCTCCATGTCACTCCTCCATGTCACTCCTCCATGTCGCTCCTCAATTTCGCTCCTCCAAATCATTCCTCCATGTCGCTTTTCCATATGACTCCTCCATGTCGCTCCTCCATTTCGATCCTCCAATTCGCTCCTCCATGTAGCTCCTCCATGTGACTCATCCATGTCACTTTTCTAAATCACTCCTCTATGTCACTCCTCCATGTCACGCCTCTATGTCACTCCTCCTTCTAACTCCTCCATGTCGCTCCTCCAAGTTGATCCTCTATCTCATGCCTCCATGTCAATCCTCCATGTCACACCATGTCGTTCCTCCATGTCACTCATACATGTCGATCCTCCATGTCACTCCACCTTGATCCTCTATATCACTCCACCCTTTTGCTCCTCCATGTCACTCCAGAATGATGTCACTCCAGAATGTCACTCCAGAATTTAACTCCAGAATGTCACACCTCCATGTCGATCCTCCATGTCGATCTTCCATGTATCTCCTCCATGTCACGTCTCCATGTCTACCATATCACTCCTCTTTGTCACTGCTCATTGTTGGTCCTTTATGTTGCTCCTCCATGTCGCTCCTCCATGTCAATCCTCCATTTCTATCCTCCATGTCGTTCCTCTATGTCCATCCTTCATGTCAATCCATATCACTGCTCTATGTCGATCCTCCATGTCACTCCTCCATGACAGTCCTCAATGTCGATCTTCCATGTCGCTCATCCATGTCACTCCTCCATGTAACTCCTCCATGTTGCTCCTCTTTCTCATTCCTCCAAGTCACTACTCAATGTCGGTTTTCCATGTCGACACATGTCGATCATCCATATCACTCCACCATGTCGCTCCTCCATGTCACTCCAGAATGTCACTCCAGAATTTAACTCCAGAATATTACTCCTCCATGTCCCTCCTGCATGTTGCTCCTCCATGTCACTACAGAATGTCCCTCCAGAATGTCACTACAGATTGTCACTCCTCCATGTCACTCCTCCATGTCTTCCACGTCACTCTTCAATGTAACTCCTCCATGTCAATCCTACATGTCACTCCTCCATGTCACATCGCCATGTCGCTCCTCCTTGTCACTGCTCCATGTCGATCCTCCTTTTTGATCCACCATGTTGCTCCACCATGTCACTCCTTCATGTCTTTCATATAACTCCCCCATGTTTCTCTTCCGTGTCAGTCCTCCATGTGACTATTCCATGTCGATCCTCCATGTTGCTCATCCCTGCTCTTCCATATCACTCCTCCATGTCTGTCCTCCATGTCACTTCGCCATGTCACTCCTCAATGTCACTCCTCCATTTCGATCCTCCATGTCACTCCAGAATGTCCCTCCAAAATATCACTCCTCCAAGTACCTGATACATGTCGCTCCTCTTTCTCACTCCTCCAAGTCACTACTTAATGTCAGTTTTTCATGTCAACACATGTCGATCCTCCATGTCACTCCAGAATGTCGCTCTTCCAAGTCACTCCTCATGTTGATCTTCCATGTCGATACTCCATGTTGCTCCTCCATGTCACCCCTCTATGTCTTCCATGTCACTCCCCTATATCACACCTCCATGTCAATCCTCTATTTCGCTCCTCCATGTAACTCCTCCCTGTAATCCACGTCACTCCTCTATTTTACTTTTCCATGTGAATCCTACATGTCACTCCTCCATTTCACTCCTCCATGTCAAATCCTCCATGTCCCTCCTCCATTTCAATCCTCCATGTCGCTACTCCACATCACTCCTATATGTCACTTCTCCGTGTCACTCCTCTATGTCACTCCTTCATGTCACTTCTCTATATCACTCCTCCATGTCACTCCTCCATTTCGCTCCTCCATATAACTCCTCCATGTCACTCCTCCATGTGACTCCTCCATGTCACTCTTCTAAATCACTCCTCTATGTCACTCCTCCATGTTACTCCTCCTTCTCAATCCTCCATGTCTCTCCTCCAGGTCACTTCTCCATGTTGATCCTCCATGTCACTCCTACATGTTGCTCCTCCTTGTCGATCCTACATGTTACTCCTCCATGTCGTGCCACCATGTCACTCCAGAATGTCGTTCCTCCATATACCAGAAATTGCCTCCAGAATGCCACACCAGAATGTAACTCCTCAATGTCAGTCCTTCATGTCGCTCCTCCAAGTCGATCCTCTATCTCACGACTCCATGTCGATCCTCCATGTAACTCCTCCATGTCGTTCCTACATTTCACTCATCCATGTCGATCCTGCATGTTGCTCCTACATGTCACACTTCCATTTCACTCCTCCATGTCACTACTCCGTTTCGATCTTCCATGTCACTCCACTTTGATCCTCTTTATCACTCCACCCTTTTGCTCCTCCATGTCACTCAAGAATGATGCTCCTCCATGTCACTCCAGAATGTCACTCCAGAATTTAACTCCTCCATGTCGATCCTCCATGTTGATCTTCCATGTCGCTCCTCCATGTCACTCCTCCATGTCACACTTCCATGTCGATTGTCCTTTTCGATCCTCCATGTTGCTCCACTATATCACTCCACCATGTCTTTCATGTCACACCCCCATATCACTCCTCCATATAGATCCTTCATGTTACTCTTCTATGTCAATCCTCCATGTCGCTCCTCCATGCCATTCCTCAATGTCGCACCTCATTTTAACTTCTCCATGTCACAATTCAATATCGATCCTCAATGTCAATCCTGCATGTCTTCCATGTCACTCCTCTGTGTCGCTCTTCCATGTGACTACTTCATGTCGCTCGTCCCTGCTCCTCCATATCACTCCTTCTTGTCAATACTCCATGTCACTCCAGAATGTCACTCTAGAAAGACACAGAATGTCATTCCTCCATATCACCCCTCCATGTCACTCCTCCATGTCTTCCATGTCACTCCTCCAAGTCACTCTAGAATGTCGCTCCTCCATGTCACTCCTTTATTTCCATCCTCCATGTCACTCCTCCATTTCACTTCAGAAAGTCACTTCAGAATGTCACTCCAGAATATAACTCCAGAATGTCACTCCTCCAGGTCTCTCCTCCATATCACTACTCAATGTCGATCCCCCATATCACTACTCCATGTCGCTCTTCCATGTCTCTCCTCCATGTCACTCCTCCATGTCGAACCTCCATTTATCTCCTCCATTTCACTTCTCCATGTCACTCCAGAATGTCGCTCTTCCAAGTCACTCCTCCATGTTGATCCTCGATGTCGATCCTCCATGACACTCCTCCATGTAAGTCCTCCTTGTCACTCTGCCATGTCGCTCCACCATGTTACTCCTCCCTGTCTCCCATGTCACTCCCCCATATCACTCCTCCATGTCGCTCCTCCATGTAGATCCTTCATGTTACTCCTCCATGTCACTCCTCCCTGTCTTCCATGTCACTCCTCCATGTCACTACTCCATGTAGCTCCTCCATGTCACTCCTCCATGTCGGTCCTCCATGTCGCTCCACCATGTTGCTCCTCCTTGTCACTCCATGTCACTGCTCAATGTCGATCATCCATTTTGATCCTCCATGTTGCTCCACCATGTCACTCCACCATATCTTCTATGTCACTCCCCCATGTAACTCCTCCATGTCACTCCTCCATGTTTATCTTTCATGTTACTCCTCTATGTCGATCCTCCATGTCGCTCCTCCTTGTCATTCCTTTATGTGACTACTCCATGTCAATCGTCCATGTCGTTCCTCCTTGAACATCCATATAACTCCTCTCTGTTGCTCCTCCATGTCATTCCAGAATGACACTTCTCCATGTCACTCCTCCATGTCGATCCTCTATGTTACTCCTCCATGTCAATACTCCCTGTCTTCCTTGTCACTCCACCATGTCAATCCTCTCTATCCATCCTCCAAGTCACTCCTGCATGTCAGTCCAGAATTTCCCTCCAGAATGTCCCTCCAGAATGTCACTCCAGAATTTCATTCCTCCATGTCCCTCCTCCATGTCACTCCTCCATGTCGATGCTCTATTTCACACCTCCATGTCGCTCCTACGTGTCATTCCTCCCTGTCTTCCTTGTCACTCCTCCATGTCACTGCTCCATATCGATCTTCCATTTCGATCCTCCATGCTGCTCCTCCATGTTCCTCCTCTAAATCACTCTAGAATGTCGCTCCTCCATGTCACTCCAGAATGTCCACTCCAGAATTTAACTCCAGAATGTAACTGCTCCGTGTTCCTCCTCCATGTCAATCCTCTATTTCCATCCTCCATGTCAATCCTGCATTTCACTCCAGAATGCCACTCCAGAATGTCCGTCCAGAATGCCACTCCAGAATGTCACTCCTCCAAGTCTCTCCTCCATATCACTACTCAATGTCGTTCCTCCATATCACTACTCCATGTTGCTCCTCCTTGTCACTCCTCCATGTCAATCCTCCATTTCTGTCCTCCATTTCACTTCTCCATCCTACATGTCACTTCTCCATGTCACTCCTCGTTCTCAGTCCTTCATGTCATTACTACATGAAGCTCCTCCATGTCACTCCTCTATGTCAATCATGCATGTTGCTCCTCCAAGTCACTCCTCCATGTCTCCTCCATGTAACTCTTTCATGTCGCTCCTCTATGTTACTTCTCCATGTCGATCCTCCAATTAACTGCTCTATGTCACTCCTAAATGTTACTCCTCCATGTCACTCATCCATGCTCCTCAATGTCACTCTTTCATGACGCTCCTCATGGTCACTCCTCCATGTCACTTCTCCATGTCACTCCTCCATATCAATCCTCCATGTCAATCCTCTATGTCGCTACTCCTTGTCACTCCAAAATGTCCCTCCTCCATGTCCCTCCTCCAAGTCACTCCTTCATGTCACTCCTTAATGTCACTCATCCCTCTCACTCCGCCATGTCGCTCCTCCATGTCACAGCTTCATGTCACTCCTCCATGTTAGTTCTCCATTTCGCTCCTCCAGATCACTCGTCCATGTCGATCACCCATGTCACTAATCCCTCTCACTACTCCATTTCTCTCCTCCATGTTGCTCCTCCATGTAGATCTTATATGTCACTTCTCCATGTCGCTCCTCCATGTCACTTTTTCTTGTCACTCCTCAATGTCACTTCTAGATGTCACTCCTCGATATCAATCCTCCATGTCACTCCTCCATGTCACTGCAGAATTTTGCTCCTTCATGTCCCTCCATCTTGTGTCTCCTCCATGTAACTCCTCCATGGCACTCCTCCATGTCACTCCAGAATGTCGCTCCTCCATGTCATTCAAGAATGTCACTCAAGAATGTCACTCCAGTATGTCACTCCCCCTTGTCCCTCCTCTGTGTCACTCTTCCATCTCGATCCTCTATGTCGATCCTATGTGTCACTCCTCCATATCAATCATCCATGTCTTCCTTGTCACTCCTCCATGTCGATCTTCCATGTCACTCCTCCATGTCACGTAGACATGTCACTGCTCAATATCACTTCTCCATGTCACTCCTCCATGTCAATCCTCCATGTCAATCCTCCATGTCACTCCTCCATGTTGATCATCCATGTCAATCTTCCATGTTGATCCTCCATGTCACTCCTCCATGTTACTCCTGCATGTCGATCCTACAGTCACTCCTCCATGTCGCTCCTCGAAGTTACTCCTCCATGTCAATCCTCCATTTCGCTCCTCCATGTTGATCATCCATGTCACTCTTCCTTGTCGCTCCTCCATGTCAGTCCTTCATGTTGCTCCATGTCGCTCCTCCATGTTGATCCTCCATGTCGCTTCTCCATGTCACTCCAGAATGTCACTCCAGAATGTCAACCCAGAATGTAGCACCTCCATGTCCCTCCTTCATGTAACTCCTCCAAGTTGCTCCTCCGAATCTCTCCTCCATGTCGATCCACCATGTCGCTTATCCTTGCTCATCCTTGCTCCTCCATGCCACTCCTCCAAGTCACTAAAGAATGTCACTCCAGGATGTTTACCCGGAATGTCGCTCCTCCATGTCCCTCCTTCTTGTGACTCCTCCATGTCACTCCTCTATGTCAATCCTGCATGTCTATCCTACATGTTGCTCCTCCATGTAGATCCTAGATGTCGCTCCTCCATGTCGCTTCTCCTTGTCGATCCTACATGTCAACCCTCCAAATTGCTACTCCATGTCAATCCTCCATGTCAATCCAGAATTTCACACCTATATGTCACTCCAGAATGTCACTCCAGAATGTCAACCCAGAATATAGCTCCACCATGTCCCTCCTTCATGTCACTCCTCCAAGTTGTTACTCCATGTCTCTACTCCATGTCGATCCACCATGTCGCTCATCCTTGCTCCTCCATGTCACTCCTCCAAGTCACTCCAGAATGTCACTCCAGAATGTCAACCCAGAATGTCACTCCTCCATGTCCCTCCTTCTTGCGACTCCTCCATGTAACTCCTGCATGTGTTCCATGAAAATCCATGTCACTCATCCATGTCACTCCTGCACGTCGATCCTACATGTCAGTCCTCCATGTCGTTCCTCTATGTCACTCCTCCATGTCTCTCCTCCACGTCACTCCTACATGTCACTTCTCCTTTTCACTCCTCTATGTCACTCCTCCATGTCACTCCTCCATGTCACTCCTCTATGTCGAGCCTGCATGTCACTACTCCATGTCACCTCTCAATGTTGATCCTCCATGTCGCTCCTCCATGTCGCTCCTCCATGTCGCTCCTCCATGTCACTCCTCCATATCAATCCTCCATGTCATTCCTCCATGTCGATCCACCATGTCGCTCATCCTTGCTCCTCCATGTCACTCCTCCATGTCACTCAAGAATTTCACTCCTCCATGTCACTACAGAATATCAATCCAGAAAGTAAAACCAGAATAATGCTCCTCCATCTCCCTCCTTCCTGTGACCCCTCCATGTAATTCTTCTATATCACTCATCCATGTCTTCCATGACACTCCTCCATGTCACTCCTGCATGTCGAGCCTACATGTCAGTACTCCATGTCGCTCCTCCATGTCACTCCTCCATGTCCCTACTTCATATCACTGCTCCATGTCGATCCTCCATGCTCCTCCATGGCACTTCTCCATATTGGTCCTCCATGTCACTCCAGAATGTCGCTCCTCCATGTCATTCCAGAATGTCACTCAAGAATGTCACTCCATTATGTAACTCCTCCTTGTCCCTCCTCCATGTCACTCCTCAATCTCAATCCTCCATGTTGATCCTTAATGTCACTCCTCCATGTCGATCCTCCATGTCGATCCTCTATGTGGATCCTACATGTTGCTCCTCCATGTAACTGATCGATGTCTTTCTTGTCACTCCTCCATGTCGATCTTCAATGTCACTCCTCCATGTCACTGCTCAATGTCACTGCTCAATGTCGCTCCTCCATGTCGCTCCTCTATGTCACTCCAGAAGGTCGCTCCTCCATGTCACTCCAGAATTTCACTCCAGAATATCAACCCAGAATGTCGCTCCTCCATATCCCTTCTTCCTGTGACTCCTCAATGTCACTCCTCCATATCAATCATCCATGTCACTCCTAAATGTCGCACCTCTTTGCTCCTCCTTGTCACTCCTCAATGCCGAACCTGCATGTCACTGCTCCATGTCACTCCTCCATGTCACTACTTCATGTCGCTCCTCCGTGTCACTCCTCCATGTCACAGCTTCATGCCGCACCTACATGTTCCTACTCCATGTCGATTCTCCATGCTGCCCATCCTTGCTCCTCCATGTCACTCCTCCATTTCGCTCCTCTTTGTCAATCCAAAATGTCCCTCCCCCATGTACCTCCTCCAAGTCACTCCTCAATGTCACTCCTCCATGTACATCCTCCATGTCAATCCTCCATGTCACTCCTCTATGTTGCTCCTTCATGTAGATCCTAGATGTAGCTCCTCCATGTCGCTTCTCCATGTCGATCCTCCATGTCGCTCATCCTTGCTCCTCCATGTCACTCCTTCATGTAACTCCAGAATGTCACTCCTACATGTCAATCCAGAATGTCACTCCATAATGCCAACCCAGAATGTAGCTCCTCCATGTCCCTCCTTCATTACACTCCTCCAAGTTGCTACTCCATGTCTCTCCTACATGTCGATCCACCATGTTGCTCATCCTTGCTCATCCTTGCTCCTCCATGTCACCCCTCCATGTCACTCCAGAATTTCACTCCAGAATGTCAACCCAGAATGGCGCTCGTCCATGTCTTCCATGACAATCTTCCATGTAGATCCTAGATGTCGCTCCTCCATGTCACTTCTCCATGTCGCTCCTCCTTGTCACTCCAAAATGTCGCTCCTCCATGTCCCTCCTCCAAGTCACTCCTCCAAGTAACTCCTTAATGTCACTCATCCCTCTCACTCTGCCATGTCGCTCATCCATGTCACAGCTTCATGTCACTCCTCCATGTTTGTTCTACATTTCGATCCTCCATGTCACTCGTCCATGTCGATCCCCCATGTCATTCATCCCTCTCACTACGCTATGTCTCTCCTCCATGTCACTCCTCCATATATCTCCTCCATGTAGATCCTAGATGTCGCTCCTCCATGTCGATCCTCCATGTCACTCCTCCATGTCGCTCCTCCATGTCACTCCTCCATGTCACTCCAGAATGTCACTCCTACATGTCACTCCAGAATGTCACTCCAGAATGTCAACCCAGAATATAGCTCCTTCATGTCCCTCTTTCATGTCACTCCTCCAAGTTTCTAATCAATGTCTGTCCTCCATGTCGATCCTCCATGTCGCTCATCCTTGCTCATCCTTGCTCCATGTCACTCCTCCATGTCACTCCAGAATATCAACCCAGAATGTCGCTCCTCCATGTCCCTCCTTCCTGTGACTCCTCCATGTCACTCCTTCCTGTGACTCCTCCATATAACTCCTCCATGTCACTCCTCCATGTCTTCTATGACAATCCTCCATGTCACTCATCCATGTCACTCCTGTATGTCGATCCTACATGGATTGACATGTTGCTCCTCCATGTCAATCCTCGATGTCGATCCTCCATGTCACTCCTCCATGAAAAATCCTCAATGTCGATAGTCCATGTCGCTCCGCCTTGCTCCTCCATGGCACTCCTCCATGTTGCTCCAGAAGGTCGCTCCTCCATGTCACTCCAGAATTGCACTCCAGAATGTCAACCCAGAATGTCGCTCCTCCATATCCCTTCTTCCTGTGACTCCTCAATGTCACTCCTCCATATCAATCCTCCATGTCACTCCTAAATGTCGCACCTCTTTGCTCCTCCTTGTCACTCCTCAATGCCGAACCTGCATGTCACTGATCCATGTCACTCCTCCATGTCACTACTTCATGTCGCTCCTCCGTGTCACTCCTCCATGTCACTCCTACATGTCGCTCCTCCATGTCAATCCTCCATGTCACAGCTTCATGCCGCACGTACATGTCTCTACTTCTTGTCGATTCTCCATGCTGCCCATCCTTGCTCCTCCATGTCACTCCTCCATTTCGCTCCTCTTTGTCGATCCAAAATGTCCCTCCCCCATGTACCTCCTCCAAGTCACTCCTCAATGTCACTCCTCCATGTACATCCTCCATGTCAATCCTCCATGTCACTCCTCTATGTTACTCCTTCATGTAGATCCTAGATGTAGCTCCTCCATGTCGCTTCTCCATGTCGATCCTCCATGTCGCTCATCCTTGCTCCTCCATGTCACTCCTTCATGTAACTCCAGAATGTCACTCCTACATGTCAATCCAGATTGTCACTCCATAATGCCAACCCAGAATGTAGCTCCTCCATGTCCCTCCTTCATTACACTCCTCCAAGTTGCTACTCCATGTCTCTCCTACATGTCGATCCACCATGTCGCTCATCCTTGCTCATCCTTGCTCCTCCATGTTACTCCTCCATGTCACTCCAGAATTTCACTCCAGAATGTCAACCCAGAATGGCGCTCCTCCATGTCTTCCATGACAATCTTCCATGTAGATCCTAGATGTCGCTCCTCCATGTCACTTCTCCATGTTGCTCCTCCTTGTCAGTCCAAAATGTCACTCCTCCATGTCCCTCCTCCAAGTCACTCCTCCAAGTAACTCCTTAATGTCACTCATCCCTCTCACTCTGCCATGTCGCTCATCCATGTCACAGCTTCATGTCACTCCTCCATGTTAGTTCTCCATTTCGATACTCCATGTCACTCGTCCATGTCGATCCCCCATGTCACTCATCCCTCTCACTACGCTATGTCTCTCCTCCATGTCACTCCTTCATGTCACTCCTCCATGTATCTTCTCCATGTATCTCCTCCATGTAGATCCTAGATGTCGCTCCTCCATGTCCATCCTCCATGTCACTCCTCCAAGTTGCTCCTCCATGTCGCCTCTCCATGTCGATCCTCCATGTATCTCGTCCAAGTTGCTCCTCCATGTCACTCCTCCATGTCACTCCAGAATGTCACTCCTACATGTCACTCCAGAATGTCAACCCAGAATATAGCTCCTTCATGTCCCTCTTTCATGTCACTCCTCCAAGTTTCTAATCAATGTCTGTCCTCCATGTCGATCCTCCATGTCGCTCATCCTTGCTCATCCTTGCTCCATGTCACTCCTCCATGTCACTCCAGAATATCAACCCAGAATGTCGCTCCTCCATGTCCCTCCTTCCTGTGACTCCTCCATGTAACTCCTCCATGTCACTCCTTCCTGTCACTCCTTCATGTCTTCTATGACAATCCTCCATGTCACTCATCCATGTCACTCCTGTATGTCGATCCTACATGGATTGACATGTTGCTCCTCCATGTCAATCCTCGATGTCGATCCTCCATGTCACTCCTCCATGAAAAATCCTCAATGTCGATCGTCCATGTCGCTCCGCCTTGCTCCTGCATGGCACTCCTCCATGTTGCTCCTCCATGTCACTGCAGAGTGATGCTCCTTCATGTCATTCCAGAATGTCACTCAAGAATGTCACTCATCCCTCTCACTCTGCCATGTCGCTTCTCTATGTCACAGCTTCATGTAACTCCTCCATGTTAGTTCTCCTTTTCGCTCCTTCAGGTCACTCCTCCATGTCGATACCCCATGTCACTAATCCCTCTCACTATGCCATGTCCCTCCTCCATGTCCCACCTCCAAGTCTCTCTTCCATGTCACTCCTTAATGTCAATTCTCAATGTCAATACTCCATGTCAATCTTCCATGTAGCTCCTCCATGTAGATCCTAGATGTTGCTCCTCTATGTCGCTTCTCCATGTCGATCCTCCATGTCACCCCTCCAAGTTGCTCCTCCATGTCACTCCTCCATGTCGATCCTCCATGTCACTCCTCCAAGTTGCTCCTCCATGTCACTCCTCCATGTCACTGCAGAATGTCACTCCTACATGTCACACCAGAATGTCAATCAAGAATGTCAACCTAGAATGTAGCTCATCCAAGTCCCTCCTTCATGTCACTCCTCCAAGTTTATAATCCATGTCGATCCACTGTGTCGCTCATCCTTGCTCATCCTTGCTCCTCCATGTCACTCCTCCATGTCACTCCAGAATGTCAACCCAGAATGTTGCTCCTCCATGTCACTCCTCCATGTCACTCCTCCATGTCACTCCTCCAAGTTGCTTCTCCATGTCTACCATGACAATCCTCCATGTCACTCATCCATGTCACTCCTGCATGTCGATCCTACATGGATTGACATGTTGCTCCTCCATGGCAATCCTCCATGTCGATCATCCATGTCACTCCTCCATTACAGTCCTCAATGTCGATCGTCCATTTCGCTCCGCCTTGCTCCTCCAGGGCACTCCTCCATGTTGCTCCTCCATGTCAATCTAGAGTGACGCTCCTCCATGTCATTCCAGAATGTCACTCAAGAATGTCACTCCAGTAAGTCACTCCCCCTTGTCCCTCCTCTGTGTCAATCTTCCATCTCGATCCTCTATATCGATCCTATGTGTCGCTCCTCTATATCATTCATATATGTCGCGACTCCATGTCACTCCTCTATGTCACTCCTCCATGTCGCTCCTCCTTGTCACTCCAAAATGTCACTCCTCCATGTCCCTCCTTAATGTCACTCATCCCTCTCACTCTGCCATGTCACTCCTCCATTTCGCTCCTCAATGTTTCTCCTCCATGTAGATCTTAAATGTCACTCCTCCATGTCGCTCCTCCATGTCACTTCTTCTTGTCACTCCTCAATGTCACTTTTCCATGTCACTCCTCCATATCAATCCTCCATGTCACTCCTCCATGTCGATCCACCATGTCGTTCATCCTTGCTCCTCCATGTCACTCCTCCATGTCACTCCAGATTTTGGCTCCTCCATGTAACGTCAATACAGAATATAAACCCAGAATATCACTCCTCCGTGTCACTCCTTCCTATGACTCCTCCAAGAAATTTCTCCATGTCACTTCTCCATGTCACTTCTCCATGTCTTCCATGACACTCCTCCATGTCGAACCTACATGTCACTCGATGTCGCTCCTCCATGTCACTCCTCCATGTCACTACTTCATATCATTGCTCCATGTCGATCCTCCATCCTCCTCCATGGCATGTTGCTCCTCCATATCACTACAGAATGTCGCTCCTCCATGTCATTCCAGAATGTAACTCAAGAATGTAACTCCAGTATGTTACTCCTCCATGTCCCTACTCTATGTCGATCCTCTATGTCGATCCTACATGTCTATCCTCTATGTCACTCATCCATGCGTTCCTTGTCACTCCTCCATGTCGATCTTCCAGGTCACTCCTCCATGTCACGCCGACATGTCACTGCTCAATGTCACTCCTCTATGTTACTCCAGAATGTCGCTCCCCCATTTCACTCCAGAATGTCAACACAGAATGTTGCTCCTCCATGTCCCTCCTTCCTGTGACTCCTCAATGTAACTCCTCCATGTCACTACTCCATTTGTTCCATGACACTCCTCCATGTCACTCCTGCCTGTCGATCCTACATGTCACTCCTCTATGTCGCTCCTCCTTGTCAATCCTCCATGTCTACCCTCCATGTCGCTCCTCCATGTCACTCCTCCATGTCACTCCTCCATGTCACTTCTTCTTGTGACTTCCTCCATGTCACTCCTCCATGTCGATCCTCCATGTTGCTAATCCTTGCTCCTCAATGTCAATCATCCATGTCGCTCTTCCATGTCGCTCCTCCATGTCACTCCTCCAAATCACTCCTCCTTGTCGCTCCTCCATGTAACTCCTCCATGTCACTCCTCAATGTCGCTCCTCCTTGCTCCTCCATTTCACTCCTCCATGTCGATCCTGCATGTCCCTCCTCCCTTGTCACTCCTACATATCACTCCTTAATGTCACTCCTCAATGTCACTCCTCCATGTTGCTCCTCCATGTAGATCCTAGATTTTGCTCCTCCATGTCGCTTCTCCATGTCGATCCTCCATGTCACTCCTCCAAGTTGCTCCTCCATGTCACTCCTCCATGTTCCTCCTCCATGTCACTACAGAGTGACGCTCCTCCATGTTATTCCAGAATGTTATTCAAGAATGTCACTCCTCACTCACACTCCGCCATGTTGCTCCTCCATGTCACTTCTCCATGTCACTCCTCCATATCAATCCTCCATGTCACTCCTCCATGTCACTCCAGAAGTCCGCTCATCAATGTCACTCCAGAATGTCAAACCAGAAAGTCAACCCAGAATATAGCTCCTCCATGTCCCTCCATCCTGTGACTCCTCCATGTAATTCCTACATGTCACTCCTCTATGTCTTCCATTACACTATTCCATGTCACTCCTCCATGTCACTCCTGCATGTCGATCCTACAAGTCACTCCTTCATGTCGCTCCTCCTTGTCACTCCTCTATGTTGCTCCTCCATGTTGCTCCTAATGCTCTTCAATGTCACCCTCCATGTCACTCCTTCATATCACTGCTCTATATCGATCCTACATGTCACTCCTCCATGGCACTCCTCCATGTTGGTCCTCCATGTCACTCAAGAGTGACGCTGCCCCATGTAATTCCGAAATGTCACTCAGGAATGTCACTCCTACCTCTGACTCCGCCATGTCGCTCCTCCATGTCACTCCTCCATGTTTCTTCTCCATTTCGCTCCTCCATATAGATCTTAAATGTCACTCTTCCATGTTGCTCCTGCATGTTGATCCTATATGTCACTCCTCCATGTCGCTCCTCCATGTCAATCCTCCATGTTTATCCTCCATGTCTATCCTCCATGTCGCTCCTCCATGTCACTCCTCCATGTCACTCCTTCATATCACTGCTCCATGTTGCTCCTCCATGTAACTTCTCCATGTCAGTCCTTAATGTAACTCCTCCATGTCACTTCAACATGTCGATCGTCCATGTCACTAATCCTTACTCCTCCATATTACTCTTCCATATCGCTCCTTCATGTCACACCAGAATTTCACTCCAGAATGTCACTCCTCCATGTCTCTTCTCATTGTCACTCCTCCATGTCAGTCCTCCATGTCGATCCTCAATGTCACTCCTCCAAGTTGCTCCTCCATGTCGCTTCTCCATGTCGATCCTCCATGTCACTCCTCCAACTTACTCCTCCATGTCACTCCTCCAACTTTCTCCTCCATGTAACTCCTCCATGTCACTCATGAATGTCACTCCTCCATGTCACTCTAGAATGTCAACCCAGAATGTCGCTCCTCCATGTCCCTCCTTCCTGTGACTCCTCCATGTAACTCCTCCATGTCACTCCTCCATGTCTTCCATGTCGATCCTCCATGTCACTCCTCCATGACAGTCCTCAATGTCGATCATCCATGTCACTCCGCCTTGCTCCTCCAGGGAACTCCTCCATGTTGCTCCTCCATGTCATTCCAGAATGTCACTCAAGAATGTCACTCCTCCCTCTCACTCTGCCATGTCGCTCCTCCATGTCACTCCTCTATTTAGATCCTAAATGTCACTCCTCCATGTCGCTTCTCCATGTCACTCCTCCATGTCAGTCCTCCATGTCGATCCTCCATGTCACTCCTCCAAGTTGCTCCTCCATGTCGCTTCTCCATGTCGATCCTCCATGTCACTCCTCCAACTTACTCCTCCATGTCACTCCTCCAACTTACTCCTCCATGTCACTCGTCCATGTCACTCCTGAATGTCACTCCTCCATGTCACTCCAGAATGTCAACCCAGTATGTCGCTCCTCCATGTCCCTCCTTCCTGTGACTCCTCCATGTAACTCCTCCATGTCACTCCTCCATGTCTTCCATGACAATCCTCCATGTCACTCATTCATGTCACTCCTGCATTTCGATCCTACATGGATTGACATGTTTCTCCTCCATTTCAATCCTCGATGTCGATCCTCCATGTCACTCCTCCATGACAGTCCTCAATGTCGATCATCCATGTCACTCCGCCTTGCTCCTCCAGGGAACTCCTCCATGTTGCTCCTCCATGTCATTCCAGAATGTCACTCAAGAATGTCACTCCTCCCTCTCACTCTGCCATGTCGCTCCTCCATGTCACTCCTCTATTTAGATCCTAAATGTCACTCCTCCATGTCGCTTCTCCATGTCACTCCTCCATGTCAGTCCTCCATGTCGATCCTCCATGTCACTCCTCCAAATTGCTCCTCCATGTCGCTTCTCCATGTCGATCCTCCATGTCACTCCTCCAACTTACTCCTCCATGTCACTCCTCCAACTTACTCCTCCATGTCACTCGTCCATGTCACTCCTGAATGTCACTCCTCCATGTCACTCCAGAATGTCAACCCAGAATGTCGCTCCTCCATGTCCCTCCTTCCTGTGACTCCTCCATGTAACTCCTCCATGTCACTCCTCCATGTCTTCAATGACAATCCTCCATGTCACTCATTCATGTCACTCCTGCATTTCGATCCTACATGGATTGACATGTTTCTCCTCCATTTCAATCCTCGATGTCGATCCTCCATGTCACTCCTCCATGACAGTCCTCAATGTCGATCATCCATGTCACTCCGCCTTGCTCCTCCAGGGAACTCCTCCATGTCACTCCTCCATGTCATTCCAGAATGTCACTCAAGAATGTCACTCCTCCCTCTCACTCTGCCATGTCACTCCTCCATGTCACTCTTCCATTTAGATCTTAAATTTCACTCCTCCATGTCACTTCTCCATGTCACTCCTCGATATCAATCCTCCATGTCACTCCTCCATGTCGATCCACCATTTCGCTCATCCTTGTTGCTCCATGTGACTCCTCCATGTCTTCCATGACACTCCTCCATTTCATTCCTCCATGTCACTATTTCATATCACTGCTTCATGTCGATCCTCAATGCTCCTCCATGGCACTCCTCCATGTTGATCCTCCATGTCACTCCAGAATGTCGCTCCTCCATGTAATTCCAGAATGTCACTCAAGAATGTCACTCCAGTATGTCACTCCCCCTTGTCCCTCCTCCGTGTCACTCTTCCATCTCGATCCTCTATGTCGATCCTATGTGTCGCTCCTCCATATCAATCATCCATGTCTTCCTTGTCACTCCTCCATGTCGATATTCGATGTCACTCCTCCATGTCACGTAGACATGTCACTGCTCAATATACCTCCTCCATGTCGCTTCTCTATGTCACTCCAGAATGTTGCTCTTCCATGTCACTCCAGAATGTCCCTCCAGAATGTCAACCCAGAATGCTGCTCTTCCATGTCCCTCGTTCCTGTGACTCCTCCATATCGATCCTCCATATTTATCCTTCATGTCACTCCTCCATGTCACTCCTCCATGTCGATCCTCCTTGTCGATCCTCTATGTCGATCGTACCTGTCGCTCCTCCATTTCACTCCTCCATCTTTCTCTTCCATGTAGAACCTACATGTCGCTCCTCCTTGTCGATCCTCCATGTCGCTCATCCTTGTTCCTCCATGTCCCTCCTCCATGTCACTCCTTCATGTCACTCCTCCATGTCACTGCTTCATGCCGCTCCTTCATGTCTCTACTCCATGTAGATCTTCAATGTCGCTAATCCTTGCTACTCCATGTCACTCCTCCATGTCGCTCCTCCTTGTCACTCCAAAATGTCCCTCCTCCATGTCACTGTTCCATCTTGATCCTACATGTCGCTCCTCCATTTCATTCCTCCATGTTTCTCTTCCATGTAGAACCTACATGTCGCTCCTCCATGTCGATCCTCCAAGTCCCTCCTCCATGTAACTCCTTAATATCACTCATCCCTCTCATTCTGCCATGTCTCTCTTCCATGTCACTACTCCATTTCTCTCCTCCATGCTGCTCCTCCATGTCACTTCTTCTTGTCACTCCTCAATGTCACTTTTCCATGTCACTCCTCCATATCAATCCGCCATGTCACTCATCCTTGCGCCTACATGTCACTCCAGAATTTCGCTCCTCCACGTCACTCCAGAATGTCTATCCAGAATGTCAACTCAGAATGACACTCCTCCATGTCCCTCCTTCCTGTGACTCCTCCATGTAATTCCTCCATGTTACTCCTCCATGTCTTCCATGACACTCATCCATGTCACTCCTGCATGTCGATCCTACATGCCACTTCATGTCGCTCCTCCATGTCACTCCTTCATATCATTGCTCCATGTCGCTCCTCCGTGTCATTCCAGATAGTCACTCAAGAATGTCACTCCAGTACGTCATTCCACCTTGTCCCTCCTCCATGTTACTCCTCCATCTCGATCCTCCATATTGATCCTCCATGTCAATTCTCCATGTCGATCCTCTATGTCGATCCTACATATCGCTGCTCCATGTCACTCATCCATGTCTTCCTTGTCACTGCTCCATGTCGATCCTCCATGTCACTCCTCCTAGTCACTCTTTTTTGATCCTCAATGTCAATCCTCTATGTAGCCCCTCCATGTCACTCGTCAATATCATTCCTTCATGTTGAGCCTTCATGTCGCTCCTCAATGTCACTCCTCAATGCACTGCTCCATGTCACTCCTCCGTGTTGATCCTCCATGTCACTACCCCATGTCACTACTACATGTCACTCCTCCATGTCACTCCACGATCTCACTCCTCAATGTCACTCCTCCAAGTCAAGCCACCATGTTGCTCCTAAATGTCGATCCTCCATTTCGCTCCAGCCTTGTCACTCTTTCTTGCTCCTTCATGTCACTCCTACATGTCACTCCTCTATGTCACCCCTTCATGTCACTGCTCAATATCTCTCCTACATGTTGAGCCTCCATGTTGCTACTCTATGTCACTCCTCGATGTTGAGCCTCCATGTCGCCCCTCAATGTCACTCTTCCATGTCACTCCTCCATGTCGCTCCTCCATTTCACTCCTCCTTCTCACTCCTTCATGTCACTCCACCATTTCAAACCTCTATGTCATTCCTCCATGTCACTCATCCATGTCACTCCTCCATATCGCTCCTCCATGTCCCTCCTCCATGTCAATCATCCATTTCGCTCCTCTTTGTCACTTTTCCTTGCTCTTCAAGGTCACTCCTTCATGTCACTCCTACATGTAACTCCTCCATGTCACTCCACCATGTCACTCCTCCATGTCGCTCCTCCATATCACTCCTCCTTGTCACTCTTTCTTGCTCCTTCATGTCACTCCTACATGTCACTCCTCTATGTCACCCCTTCATGTCACTGCTCAATATCTCTCCTACATGTTGAGCCTCCATGTTGCTACTCTATGTCACTCCTCGATGTTGAGCCTCCATGTCGCCCCTCAATGTCACTCCTCCATGTCACTCCTCCATGTCGCTCCTCCATTTCACTCCTCCTTCTCACTCCTTCTTGTCACTCCACCATTTCAAACCTCTGTCATTCCTCCATGTCACTCATCCATGTCACTCCTCCATATCGCTCCTCCATGTCCCTCCTCCATGTCAATCATCCATTTCGCTCCTCTTTGTCACTTTTCCTTGCTCTTCAAGGTCACTCCTTCTTGTCACTCCTACATGTAACTCCTTCATGTCACTCCTCCTTGTCGATCCTCCATTTCACTCCTCCATGTCACTCCTTCTTGATGCTCCAAGTCGCTCCTCCATGTCACTCCTCTATGTCACTCCTCTATGTCACTACTCGATATCACTCTACCATATCACTCCTCCATGTTGATTTTCCATTCCACTCCACCATGTCAGTCCTCTATGTCAGTCCTACATGTCGATACTCCATATCTCTCATCCATGTCACTCCTCTTTGTCACACTTCCACGTCGCTCCTCCATGTCACTGCTCTATGTTACTCTTCCACGTCGCTCCTCCATGTCACTGCTCTATGTAACTCCTCCATGTCACTCCTCTATGTAAGTCCTCCATGTCACTCCTCCAAGTCACTCCTCAATATCACTCCTCCATGTCACTCCTCCTTGTCAGCATTTCTTGCCCCTCCATGTCACTCTATGTCACTCCTTCATGTCACTCCTCAATATCACTCCTACATGTTGAGCCTCCATGTCACTCCTCAATGTCACTCCTTCATGTCACTTCTCCATGTCGCTCCTCCACGTCACTCCTCTATGTCACTCCTCCATATCACTCCTCCGTATTACTCCTCCATGTCAATCCTACATGTCACTCTTCCTTGCTCCTCAATGTCACTCCTCCATGTCACTCCTGCATGTCACTCTTCCTTGCTCCTCAATGTCTCTCCTCCATGTCACTCCTCCATGTCACTCCTCTATGTCACTCCTCCTTCTCATTCCTCAATGTCACTCCACCATTTCAACCCTCCATGTCATTCCTCCATGTCACTCCTGCATGTCCCTCATCCATTTCAATCCTCCATGTCGGTCATCCACATCACTCCTCTATGGCCATCCTCCATGTAACTCCTCCATATCACTGCTCTACGTCACTCCTCCATGTCAATCCTCCATGTCACTCCTCCATGTCACTCTTCCATGTTGCTCCTCCACGTCACTCCTCTATGTCACTCCTCCACATAAATCCTCCATATCACTCCTCCATGTCACTTCTTCATGTCTTTCATGTCACTCCTCCATGTCTCTCATCCATGTCGCTCCTCCATGTCACTCTTCCATGTCACTACTCTGTCACTCCTCCATGATACTCCTTCTTGCTTTTCCAAGTCGCTCCTTCATGTCACTCCTCTATGTCACTCCTCCATGTCCATCCTTCATGTCACTCCTCCATGTCACTCCTCCATGTCACTCCTCCATGAAGTTCCTCCATGTCACTCCTCCATGTCACTCCTCCATGTCTCTCATCCATGTCGCTCCTCCATGTCACTCTTCCATGTCACTACTCTGTCACTCCTCCATGATACTCCTTCTGCTTTTCCAAGTCGCTCCTTCATGTCACTCCTCCATGTCATGGCACCCCTCCATGTCACTCCTCAATGAAACTCCTCCTTGTCACTCCTCCATATCACTTCTCCATGTTTCTTCTTCATGTCTTCCATATCACTCCGTGTAACTCCTCAATGTCATTCCTCCATGTCGATTCTTCATGTCACTCTTCCATGTCTCTCCTCCACATCACTCCTCCATGTCACTCCTCATTATCACTCCTCCATGTCACTCCTCCATGTCGATTTTCCATTTCACTCCACATTGTCACTCCTCCATGTCACTCCTCCATGTTGCTCCTCCATGTCACTCCTCCATCTCACTCCTCCATGTCTATCCTCCATATCACTCCTACATATCACTCCTCCATGTCACTTCTTCATGTCTTCCATGTCACTCCTCCATGTCGCTCCTCTATGTCACTCCTCCATGTTTCTTCTTCATGTCTTCCATATCACTCCGTGTAACTCCTCAATGTCATTCCTCCATGTCGATCCTTCATGTCACTCTTCCATGTCTCTCCTCCACGTCACTCCTCCATGTCACTCCTCATTATCACTCCTCCACGTCACTCCTCCATGTCACTCCTCCATGTCGATCCTCCATGTCACTCCTCCATGTCACTCCATGTCACTCCTCCATGTTGCTCCTCCATGTCACTCCTCCATCTCACTCCTCCATGTCGATCCTCCATATCACTCCAACATATCACTCCTCCATGTCACTTCTTCATGTCTTCCATGTCTCTCATCCATGTCGCTCCTCCATGTCACTCCTTCATGAATCTCCTCCATGTCACTCCTCAATATCACTTCTACATGTTGAGCATCCATGTTGCTAGTGTTAGGGTTAGGGTTAGCGTTAACCCATTCCTCTATTTCGCTCCTCCACGTCACTCCTCTATGTCACTCCTCCATTTCACTCCTCAATATCACGTCACTCCTTTATGTCACTCCTCCATGTCAATTTTCCATTTCACTCCACCATGTCACTCCCCCATTTCGCTCCTCCATGTCACTCCTCTATGTCACCCCTTCATGTCACTCCTCAATATGACTCCTACATGTTGAGCCTCCATGTCGCTCCTCAATGTCACTCCTCCATGTTGAGCCTCCATTTTGCTCCTCAATGTCACTCCTCCACGTCACTCCTCTATGTCACTCCTCAATGTCACTCCTACATGTCACTCCTCCATGTCACTCCTCCATGTCAGTCCTCCAAGTCACGCCTCCATGAAGCTCCACCATGTCATTCCTCAATGTCACTCTTCCTTGCTCCTCAATGTCCCTCCTGCATGTCACTCCTCTATTTCACTCCTCCATGTCACTCCACCATGTCACTTCTCCTTCTCACTCCTCCATGTCACTCCTCGATGTCGATCCTATAATTCACTCCTCCATGTCCCTCATGTAGGGACCTGCCATTTCTGGTGGCAGACAGAGTGAACTGTCTTCTCAGAATCCTTGAAAACATGCTCTCATTGGCCGTGAGCTCAGCTCAATCGTCATTGGCCGCTCTAGCAATTCACACAGAACAATACCAGAGGATTTTTCTTTTTTCTCCCTCTTCCTGCTCATCTCCTCATCTCTCCTGACCTGCGAGAGGTGAGCCGCCGCTCTCCATAAGCTGCAAAGCAGCCCTGCTTCTGATCGATGTCCTGTTAGGAAACAGACCTAACAACACAAGGAACCAAAACAGAAGACGCGAGAGCCTGCCTTCTCACAGTTAACATCAAGCTAACCAATCTGCACAGCAAAAACGAGCTCTTTGACTTGGAACCACAACTTTGACCCATGGAATCACAAACCCTGTTCTTCCATGGATTGGTAACGTACTGGGCTTACCTTAGCATTAGCAATTGCACATGGCTGAGCAAGACTGTTCAACTTTGATTTCTAGGATGTACTGGTTTTGATTTGCTTTAATGTTATTCATTGAAGGTGTACTCTGCTCATTGTAGGTATACTCTGCTCGCACTGTTTGTCCCTTCGCTGCCTCTGTGCGCGTGTGTGTTTGTTTATGTTTGTGCCGGTGGGTGAGCACTGCTGGCGTCTCCTGACTGCCGCTTCTCCCTCTGTCAGCTGTCTTTCCTCTCGTTTTGTTGCTGTTTCTTCACTGTTCTCCTGAGTTTTGTTGTGTTCCGTCTCTTTCCCACTCTTGTTCTCCGTCTTTTGTTTTTTGTTTTTGTTTTCCCTCTGCTCCCGTTCGCTGCACTCTCCTCGCCAGCTAGCCGGTTAGCTGCTAACTCGCTAGCGGAGCTGCCCTGCATGTTTCTCTGTCCCCCTCAACTCCTCTCGGACACTCCATCACTGGAATTACAATAATCATCTGACTGTTCTCCTCATCATCTGTACCCATCTGTATCGTGAGTACCACTGCCCCCCTCACCCCCTGTCTAACGCTACCCTGTGCTGCCTCTACCGTCCCTCTCACCAACTGCTAACCGCTAACCCGTCTGCTAAACCATGGAACCATCAACCCTACTCACCCCTCTCCTGTTGCTTCTTACACAACCCCCCCTGCTATTCAAAGGATTCCCCTGGTTCCCACAGCTGTTTTGTCCCCACATTACCTCCTCCCCTCCCCTCCCCTACTCTCGCTGTCAACTCCTCCGCCTCAGGAAAAACTACAGGCTATCCTCCACTGCTCTCTCCTCTGCTCAATCTGCTGGAATCCTCATCTGTAAACGCTACCTTCACTGTGGCCCCAAACACAACCGTCATCTCCAGTCATCCATTACCCCCACCACCCAGACTTACAACATCCAAACCATTCATCCCCGCCACCCCCCCTCCACTGGACCCTGCCGCACTGTGAACCTGGCCAACCTCAAACCTCTCCAGCGTGCCCCCATCACACCACCCTCCCACTCATCCAACTTTGCCCTCCTCAACACCCGATCACTCAACAACAAAGCCCCCATCCTCCATGAACTCATCCTGGACAATTCACTGGACTTCCTCCTGCTCACTGAAACCTGGCAACAACCCAATGACTTCTTCTCCCTCAACCAAACCTCCCCCCCATCTTCAGCTACCTCTGCAAACCCCGCCCCTCCCGGCGTTGAGGGGGCCTCGCAGTATTATTCAACCGGAACCTCAGGACCACAGAACTCACTTTCCCTACAGTCACATCATTCGAATCCCTCGCCTTCAAAACCTGCTCCACCATAGTCATCCTCATTTATCGCCCACCTAAACCAAATTCATCCTTCCTCTCCGATCTGTCTGAACTCCTCATCCTAGCATCATCCCTCCCCTTACCCCTACTGCTACTGGGCGACTTCAACATCCACATGGACTCCCCCACCTGTAAACTTGCCCCTGATTTCTCCACTCTACTGGACAACTTCAACCTCACCCAGCACATCACCTTCCCCACACACAATAAAGGCCATATTCTGAATCTCGTCTGCTCTGCCAACATCCCGGTTCTGAACATCCAACCATCCCCCTTTCCCCTATCTCATCACAAACTCATCCAATTCACAATCCCTTCCCCAACACCCCGTCTTGTCATGATATATCTTTGGCAGCCTAGTTTTCCTTGTGTTTCCTCTGTTTCCCTGCCTTTTGTTTCCTGTGTGTTTTTCCCTGTTTTGTCTAGTCTGTCAGTGTGTTGGGAGGCGTGGCCTTCTTCCTCCTCCTCCTTCTCCTGGGCAGGCACTGCTGGAGCAGCTGACAGCAATTTACCAATCATCACACACACCTGCAGTATATCTACCCCGGTTTTCCTGCCAGTCATCGCCAGATCGTTCCGTCACTCACAGTGGTACATACGTATTCAGGCTCCCTTGTATCTTGGTTTTTGACTTGCTCATGCTCGTGTTTTGGGATTTTTAGATTCACCCTGTTTTGTCCTCTGTTCAGGTCTGTTCAGCTGTGGCTGCTTCCTGATACCAACCTGCCTGCTCACTCCTACACACTGCTCCTCCTCGACCTGGATCCTTACCTCCAGGAACCTCCAGCCCTGTTCACAGTTCTGATGTATCTTCTGTGGTGCTGCCGTTGATGATGTTTGAAGAGAAACTCCGCCGACACTGGCTTAGTTGTATAACAAATTTATTACAATAAGTTCAGTATCGTATACAAGTAACAGGTTACTTGGAGAGCCTCCAGCCGATCAATGAGGGAACTCTCCCGAACATTTACAGACAGCTTCCTTAAATACTGGGCTTGCTTTGGTCAAACTTAGTTTTCACATATGGTTTTAATAGAAACACCTCTTTTACAAAGCCATCCTATGTCTTTTCAACTTTGACCCACATATATGTTTTTTCAGGAGAGGGTCTCCCCTGACCCTGCTGACCTAGCATCTGGTATATATTTACCTTGACTAGATGTCTCTTCAATTTGGCCCAGACTCAGAGGAGCCTAGTGACCTAGTATCTCAATATACCCTCCTAATATAAACCATCTATATTAATATGCTGCATCTAACAGCAGACACCTCAGTTCCTTTTATATTATTGTAATAAATTATATATTTGTTACACCTTCAAAAGACTTGTGTTTGTGCCTGCAATTGAGTCCACGCTTTTGGTGAACAAGATCATAACACATCTGAAACTCCCCAGAGTCATCTCATTCCGCAACATCAAGTCCATTGATCCCCTCCATCTCTCCGACCTGCTATCTGCTGCCCTCCACCTGGACCCACCCCCCACCTCACCTGATGATCTCACCAACCACCTCAACGCCACCCTGTCTGCCTCCCTCAACTCACTGGCCCCCCTGAGAACCAAAACTGTTTCATTCAACACCTCCTCCCCTTGGTTCACACCCCACCTCAGAAAACTCAAACAGACCGGCCGCCAGCTAGAACGCCTCTGGAGAAAGTCATCACTTACTGTTCACCGGAAATCCTACAAATCTCACCTCATCACCTACAAAGACGCCATCACTGCTGCCAAATCTTACTACTTCTCCACCATCATCAATGACCCCACCCGTAACCCCCGAACCCTCCTCTCCACTGTCAACACTCTCCTCAAGCCTCGTGCCAACCCCCTCTCTGACCCCTCACCCGATATCT
>VHQL01000764.1:0-24374 GCA_014673565.1 Sebastes schlegelii | reverse complement strand
AGAGGGAGCTACTGTTCTTCAACCTGAGCTGAACAACCAGCAGTCTCCTCATCTAGCTGACTCTCACAGTCACTCTTTTTCTTTCGGAACATCCAGCGAAAAAAACCCTTCTTCTTCTCTCCTCCGTCTTTTCCTCCACCTCCTCCTTCTTTTCCATCCACTTCTTACGCATTTTGCGTTTCATCTCCTGTAACGATGTCGTTCGATCCTCCATCCTTCTGGAAGAAAAGAATCCTCTCATCTTCTTCTTCATGTCCAGACAGATATCCTCCAGGAGCGTCGTCTCATCATCTATCTGTTTGACTTTGGTCATCCAGCCCTGATCACTCTCTGCCAGGTCCGCGTTGAACTTCTCCTGAAGTTTCTCCTTGCAGTCATGCATTCGGTTTATTTTGGCCATGTAGAACTGGTCTTTCTCATTCAGGACCTTATAGTACTCGGCTTTCTGTTCCCTGCATTTGACCTCCCAGGTTTCCTTGCAGTCTACAAGTTCATCTCCTTTCTCCAACAGCTTTTTTCTAATCTCAGTGAACTCCTGAGAGAGACTCGTCACCTGCTCGCTGAGATCTAGGATTTCGGCGTCCTTCTGGTGGATCAGTTGCTCCAAATGGCTCATCTTCTCCTGGAGTTCAGCCTCTAGTTTCCTGTCTTTCTCAGCCAGGTCCAACTTGTTCGAGAGGTCCTTGTTGCCGTCCTCCAACTCTTGTAGTTTCGTCTCCCAGCTCTGTTCTATCCCGGAAATGTTTTCTGAGAGCTCCTTCATAGCGTTGTATTTTGCCGCCCAGGCTTCTTCGCTCTTTAAGAGTTCATCTATTTCGGTCATCAGTTCCGAAGAGCTCGGTAACATCAACGCTTGTCCCATGATGAGATCTAAATGATGCAGTCACCCTCGTCGATGTTCAACTGGTTACCGGTCAGCTAACAATATCAGCAAGTGTGTGAGATTTGTGAAATGTGTTGGTCTATCCTTAAGAATCGTACACCAAAGGATGAAAACTTAAAAGGAAGGCTGATGTCATGAGAATGTGATGACATCACAATGTGATGGCATGAGAATGTGATGACATCACAATGTGATAACATCCCACTGTGATGTCATGGGAATGTGATGTCATCACATTCCCATGACATCACAGTGGGATGTCATGAGAATGTAATGACATCCCACTGTGATGTCATGAGAATGTGATGACATCGCACTGTGATGGCAAAAAAAAGTCGTTCATTCTCGTAATATTAGGACTTTATTCTAGAAATCTCAGATTTCTTTTTTTTCCTCAATGTGGCCCTAATACTCCGTCGTACCATAAACCTACAACATGATAAATAAAAATGAAAATGTAAACAAAAAACAGTTATTCATTTCCATTTTTAAAAATCCACAGGGAGCCACTGGAGAGGAGCTAAAGAGACGCAGGTTGCTGACCCCTGACCTAATCACAACTCTAATTCTAGATATCTGTAATTACATGTAGACTATCCCTAACTTCAGTTAAAGATATCACACGTCATTCTGACTCGTCAAAATTTTAATTTCAGATATCTAAAAAAGGACAATTGAGGGGAATTAAAGATATCTTGAACTAGAATTACGACTAGTCATAATTCCAGTTGCGGATATCCTTTCAGAGATACCTGAGAATCCACCGGCCACTTAAACGCTGCAGGTTCAAACCCAGTTTGACCTTTGACCTCTAAAGCTCACTAATTTGACTCACAATGGCTTCATGTTTGTGTACAGATTTTTTTTTTAAATTAACGTAAGAGAGGTATAGAGGTGTTCAAAGTATTTCTCTAGTGTTGACATTCAGGTAGGATATGTGCTGCTTTACATAATTCACCTACATAATTTTTTTTTTTTTCTTTTAATATTGTTTATTATGCATAAAAAAAATGTAACCTAATTACCAGTAAATAATGCTAATATTAAAAATAATCACTAGCCCCTCAGTCATAAAGGTTACATGTTTTTTAATGCAAAATATCATTGTTTATTACAGAACCGGCGCCTAAAATACCATTTGGAACATCTTTTATTACGTGACATCGATCGTTTTATTGATCGGCTTCAGCGTTGTTTAAATCACAACTTAAACAAATACCAGTACTTCTACTTTATAACCATCATAATGTCATGCAGTTGTATTTATATTGTACACATTTATTCAGAGAGACAGACATATATCAAAATTGTATTTGACTGTTTATTATTTATTTATTTTATTTTATTACGTATGTGTTATAAGGCTAATTCTACATCTTTGGTCTCGTGGCTGTTATTCGAAACATTATTAAGTAAATGTATTAATTATTATTTTTTAAACATATACATTGGTTATATAGTACATATAATTGTGATGCTTTTCTACTATGTATGGTCTTACATCACCCCTGTTCTGGCATGCCTCCATTGGCTACCTGTAAAATTCAGAATCAATTTTAATTGTGTGTCACACGGCAGCTTTTCTTTCTGACTTCATACCTTGGAGGCCTACATACCTTGTAGCCTATAAATTATATTTACTACTGCTATTTTTCACATGAAATACAAAATGCATACGTTATACATAGAAAAAAATAAATAACGAAACAAGATGAAATATTTTTACTTTAAAAAAATATATTTTTTAAATAAACATACATTTATACACAATAAATGGACCAAATATTCTTCCTTTTTGTTGCAAAATTATGAACTTTTATTAATAAATGCCTCATTCAAAGTTTGGTAGCCTACATTTCAGATTGATTAGGCAACCGTTTTCATCTTTTTATTAATACATCATGTATTAGAGTTTGCTAATACAAAAAACATAGGCTACCAATTGCTGCTGTGGTATTTAAACGTGTGTATCTAACTTCAGTAGCAAGGATGTAAATGTATCATTCAACAAGGAAATTTGTTACGTTTTAGTAAAGTACAAGTGTTTTTTTGTTACTTCGCAGACAATGATTTAGCATGAAAAAAAACAAATAAGCAGCGAAGGAAGAATTCACATTGTTTTATTGTCATTTATTAATGGAAAAATGCCCCCAAAATTTGGCCAAACATATAAGTGAGGTAGTGTATACAAATAGCAAAAAAAAAAGGCATGTCAACATTTAACAGGATTTTTTATATAGTAATATAAAACAGTGAGATCAGTCATTCTCAAATATAAAATCTGACTTCTTGCAAAGATGTGTAAGAGGCTTCATGCAGAACTATCAAGTCCAAATGAACACAATATTTCTTGGTCAAAAGTGACACCCAACATTTCATAATTTAGCCTACACATACCTTCATGCATACATGTGCACATAGTCACGAGCACGTGACGTGCACATGGCCACCTGCACGCGTATGGCCACAAGCAGTACAGTAGATAGGGCTAGAAGTCCATGTAGAAAATAATCCAAATGTATGGAATAAAATTGATAAAATATATAAAAAATATACTGTACATATGATATATAGTATATATGTTTATTTCAATATAATAATAATTATATGAAGAATACATAATTAAAAATGGAGCCATGTGCACACAGGTACATGCACAAACTTACAAGTCCATATCCAAACAATAAAAAAAACATACTAGAAAATGGATAGCATATGAACAAATATTATGTACATATTATGTATGTACAATATTATATAATATAATATATAATAGAAATATAGATATAATAGAAAGACTATGAAATGTGGTGCCTGTGCTCATTCTGCTGGCTTCTCCTGGACCTCACTGTATCCTTTCACAGGGTCATGTGGGAGCTGATCTTCTCAAGGAGATCCAGATGTTTCTCATCTACAAAATGACATAAAGTGAAAAGCATAAAGTGAAAAATCAAGTCATCTCAAAGATTTTAGGCTGGCTAAATCATGTTGAATCATTGTTGAACGAGGCTTGATCATTATCATATCAATACAGCCCTATATCATTAACATAGCCTATTCATCATGTGATATCAGATTAATATACAACATATCATTTTACTATATGTTAAGCTATTTCTTTTGCTATTTAAAATGATATCCTCACCTTTTGTGTCTCTCACAGCAACCCTGTCTGTCCCTGTCCCTGTCTCCTAGAAATGGCATTTGTATATTGTTTTCATAAAACCTGGTGTGGTGAGGAGGTAACAGCTGCCTGGATTATATTCAGATACAACGCTTCTTTCAATGAATTAAACACTTCACAACATTTCCCTTTTAATAATAATAGTTTCTAGGAGACAGGCACCTGAGAGACATACCTGAGACAGACAGACACCTCAGAGACACACATGAGACACACAGACACCTGAGAGACACACATGAGACAGACAGACACCTCAGAGACACACCTGAGACACACAGACACCTGAGAGACACACATGAGACACACAGACACCTCAGAGACACACATGAGACACACAGACACCTGAGAGACACACATGAGACAGACAGACACCTCAGAGACACACATAAGACACACAGACACCTCAGAGACACACCTGAGACACACAGGCACCTGAGAGACATACCTGAGACAGACAGACACCTCAGAGACACACATGAGACACACAGACACCTCAGAGACACACATAAGACACACAGACACCTGAGAGAAACACATGAGACAGACAGACACCTCAGAGACACACATGAGACACACAGACACCTCAGAGACACACCTGAGACACACAGACACCTGAGAGACACACATGAGACAGACACCTCAGAGACACACATGAGACACACAGACACCTCAGAGACACACCTGAGACACAGGCACCTGAGAGACATACCTGAGACAGACAGAAAGACAGACAGACACACATGAGACATACAGACACCTGAGAGACACACATGAGACAGACAGACAGACACACATGAGACACACATGAGACACACAGGCACCTGAGAGACACACATGAGACAGACAGACAGACACACATGAGACACACAGACACCTCAGAGACACACATGAGACACACAGACACCTCAGAGACACACATGAGACACACAGGCACCTATAGACTACACACTGACACACACATTATTAGCTGCTATTAATGCTTCTTAGCCTGCTCTGTAGTGATTTAAAAGTCTTTAAAACAAACAGATAAAACAAGGATAGTGTAGTTTAACTATAAGAACTTACCATTGGTCATTTCTTTCATCTGGTCGCATCTTCTCTCCATCTCCTCCGGTGTAGAGAGCGGCGCTGTTTTACAGTTTGCAGCTACACTGGTACTCCCGGCCGGGCGATCTCAGCCTCTTTAACACTGTCCTGATTTAATAACTATAATCAGAGGACACTCTGTGCCATCATCGGCTCAGCCATGAGTGGAATATCTTCCTCCTCGCCTTCCTCCAACTCTCTTTCTCCGTCCTGATCAGCGGATTGAGAGCTAGCCTAGCCTCTAGCGTTAGCAGGGCGTCGGCCCGCTGTCCTCATCACCCGGTGCGGTGAAATAATCTGAATTTAAGTCGGTCCAGTTGTCGTCAGATGTAGCACCTCTAACAGGAATTTAATTTAAAAGTCGAGCGATGTTTTCCTCACGTGAATTCATCTCGTCAAGCCAGCTATCTCCTCTGTCAACCAGCTCTATTGAGCCGAGTCAATACAGCAGACTTCCGGTAAAAACTTTATGACAATGTTATGTTTAAGAGCTTCAAAACTAGACTTATCATTTGAATTTTACATCGATTCTTACTTTGTATTAAAGCTGAGACTTTATTTATTCAGAAACGCATAAAAAAACAAAACAACCCAAAACACACTTTTTCATAAAAAAACGTGTTTTTACAAGAATGCGCTGGCGCGACTTACGACTCATTTTGATAGAGCGCGTCACATATCAACCACAGCTTGAGAACTACCTTTGCAAAGGTTGCACTGTATTTTTCTCAGCCAATCAGAGCAGACTGGGTTGTTTCAGGAGGGGGGTCTTAAAGAGACAGGCGCTAAAACGGAGCGTTTCAGACAGAGGGTGAATACAGGTATATTCAGACAGAGAGTATGAGAAAAATAATGTGTTTTTTGAACATTAAAGCATGGAAACATGTTCTAGTAGAAACCCAAAATACAAGTATGAACCTGAAAAGGAGAATGATATGTCCCATTTAACACAATCAGCCTTACAACAAAATGTATTGATTAAATCAGGTAATATATGATCAAAGAATAAAGTTTAGCATACACTGTACGATTAAGGAAAAGGTTGTTGTGTAACTCCTACTCCTACTGTACGAGCAGATTGTTTGCGACGTAAAGCCAAAGCTCCCGATTTATGTGCTCACACTGTACGGTCCGATCGTCAGCCATGAACGTTTGTGTGAAATAGGATTATCAGCTCTTATAGAACCTCTGATTTAAAGTAATCTCACCTTTATCTCAATGTTTCCCACTTTGGTGGTTGATCGTATGATTGGTCGACCCACCATGGCAGGGAAGATGTGGTCGGGGAAGTTGGATCCAGCAAATCCACATTTGACAAACTGGGGGCGGGGGGGGTGTGAGAATGAAACGTGTGTGAATACAGTTTTTGTTAACACACATGTCTGTACTCCTGCACTAAAGCCTTTTGTAATGGATCATTTCCATTCAATTTAATCCGACACAAAGCTTAATCTGTATCCAGGAAACTGTCCCAGAGTGTATTATCCTGATGCATTTACCAGATTATTTATCAGACAATGCAATTGCAATTTCATTATATTTTGTGAAGGCATGTGAAATAATTCATTGGCAAGCACAGAGAAAAACATCTTGCTTTTAAATGGCCTGCAATTCACTGCTGTTTCTCTCCATGTCATGGCTACACCTCATACTGTCTCAACTTGTCTTTGTTGAAGGACACATTCCTTAGCCTGGAGGGATGCAATACATTCCAAGAGGAGGCACAAAAAAGAATACAGACAGTTTACGGGTTCATAACTCGTTTTGTCGTAATATATATCAACATTTACATGCCACAGTACAATACTGAAGAGCCACTCCTGACGTTTTAGTATCTCAAATCTCTCTTCCTGCTTTCCACTCAATTGCTGCTCAGTTCAAAGCATCACAACCATTTATGGCTGCACATTTAGAGGCAGAGTGACAAATCCAGACAGATGTGCATGCGCTGTAGTATGCACACCGATTCACACCCTTCAGATGTGAACCATTGCAAATGATCCAAAAGCAAACTTTTACCTTCTTAGAGCAAAATAAAACAGATTTTTAACACAGCTGGTGCAGGTTTTGCATGAGGCACAGTGTGAGGGGTTGAAGATAACACACTAATACAAGCTAATATCTAATAGAAAAAAGAAACTGTCGAACTACTGCTTAGCACAATATAGACACTGTTTGACTTACCCCTGTCCCATTGTCACAGACCACCACTTTTCTCCCCTCGCTGTCCATGCTTAAACAAATACAGCTCAAGATAATCCCTCCTGTCAGGACAGGAGTCAGACTAACAAATGATCAATTCAAGATGATTACGCATGAATTTAGCAGTGACAGGTAAGCAGAAGTCTTCTAGCTACTCCTTCCAGCGTGGGCGGGATTACTGAATGTGTGGACGCCCATTTTCTGTGTGCAGGGAAGAGGGGGAGGACCTACTTTTGAGGGAAACAGGTAGTGCTCTTTTGAATGAGGCATTTAGAAATGATTTTTTAATAGTTGATATTTCCTTTGACTGCTCATTTTGCAACAAAGAGGAAGAATAATTGGTCCATTTATTATGTAGATATTCTTACTTTGCCCACTTCTGATGAGAACTTTCTCTACTTATGTTCACTGTGACAATAGAGGGGTGTTTCTAGGCCTCTCTGGCCCCCCTAACTGTGGCAATGTAGATATCTACCATTGAGGGGAATTCAAGATATCCTTTCAGAGATACCTGAGAATCCACCGGCCACTTCAGGTTCAAACCCAGAGTTTGACCTTTGACCTCTAAAACCTCACTAATTTGACTCACAATGGCTTCATGTTTGTGTACAGATTTTAAAAATGAACATAAGAGAGGTATAGAGGTGTTCAACGTATTCCTCTAGTGTTAACATTCAGGTAGGATATGTGCTGCTTTACATAATTCATCTATATAAATAATGCTAATATTAAAAATAATTACTAGCCCCTCAGTCATAAAGGTTACATGATTATTACTGCAAAATATCATTGTTTATTACAGAACCGGCGCCTAAAATACCATTTGGAACATCTTTTATTATGTGACATCGATCGTTTTATTGATCGGCTTCAGCGTTGTTTAAATCACAACTTAAACAGATACCAGTACTTCTACTTTATAGCCATCATAATGTCATGCAGTTGTATTTATATTGTACACATTTATTCAGAGAGACAGACATATCAAAATTATATTTGACTGTTTATTATTTATTTATTTTATTTTATTAGTAATTTATTTGTATTACACATTGAAATACACATGTGTATACATTTACTGTATATATATACAAATATATACAGTAAAGTGCATATCTTTGGATATTGTGGGAGGAAACCTGAGAACCAGGAGAAAACCCACGCAGACACAGGCAGAATATACAAACTGCACACAGCCGGACAGCTGTTGGTGTCTGTATGAGGCTACAGTGCTAATCATTTAGTCACTATGTCGCCCCTAAAAGTTAAAGGGATAGTTTGGGTGTTTTGAAGTGGGGTTGTACGAGCTCCTCCATCCACTGTAAGTATCACGCCTACTATGGATAAGTACCTCATACAAGTAAAAGTACGCCACTTCAAAACACCCAAACTATCCCTTTAACAGGATGTGAGGGTGGAGACCTAGAGGGTGATGGGGTTGAGGGGGAGGAAGAGAGAAGAAGGGTTAGTAAATGGTTGTTCACACACATATTCACACACTGATGGCAGAGGCTACCATGCAAGGTGCCAACTTCACCCATCAGGATCTAATCTAAACACTCATTCACACACCGATGGCTCAGCCTTCGGGAGCAATTTGGGGTTGAGTGTCTTGCTCAAGGACACATCGACATGTGACCGGAGCAAAGGGATCGAACCACCGACCTACCGATTGGTGGACGACCTGCTCCTCCTACCTCTGAGCCACAGTCGCCCCAGAGGTACTGAGGTAGATGAGGAGGGAGGTGGGGGTGGAGGAAGGGTGGAGACGTAGAGGGTGATGGGGGTGAGAGGGAGGTGGAGAGAGGAAGGGTGAGGTAGATGAGGAGGGAGGTGGGTGTGGAGGAATGGAGGAGAGGTGAAGGGTGGAGGAAGAGGGAGCTACTGTTTTTCAACCTGAGCCTGAACAACCAGCAGTCTCCTCATCTAGCTGACTCTCACAGTCACTCTTTTTCTTTCGGAACATCCAGCGAAAAAAAACCCTTCTTCCTCCTCTCTGGCTCCTTTTGTTCCTGTTCACCTCGGCTTCCTGCTTCTCCTCTTCCTTTTCCATCCTCGTCATTCATTTTGCTTTTCATTTTCACTAACGTTGTATCTCGATCCATGGTCCTCCAGCTAGAAAAGAATCCTCTCATCTTCTTCTTCATGTCCAGACAGATATCCTCCAGGAGCATCTTCTCTTTATCCATCTGTCGGGCTGTGGACACCCCAGCTCTTGTCATTCGCCTCCAATTCCTCGTTGAAGTTTTTCTGAAGGTCCACGTTGTCGTCCAGCATCTGTTTGATTTTGATCTTGTAGAACCGGTCTTTCGCTTCCAGGACCTTACAGGACTTCTCGTCTAGTTCCCTGCACTTGACCTCCCAGATTTCCTTGCATTCTGCACGTTTCTCTCCTTTCTCCAACAGCTTTTGTCTCGTCTCACTAAGCTTCTGAGAGAGACTCCACTTCTGCTCGCTGTAATCCAGGACTTCAGCGTCCTTCTGGTGGATCTGTTGCTCCAACTGGCTCACCCTCCACCAGAGTTCAGCCACTGGTTTCCTGTCTGCCTCAGCGAGGTCCAACTCGTCCTCGAGGGCTTTTTCTTGTCCTCCAACTGTTGTACTTTCGTCTCCCAGATCTTTTCTCTCATGGAAATGTTTTCTGAGAGGTCCTTCAGAGCATTGTATTTTGCCTCCCAGGCTTCTTGGCTCTTTAGGAGTTCAAATGCTTCAACCGACAGCTCCATAGAGCTTGGTAACAATAACGTTTGTCCCATGGAGATGTAAATAATGCAGTCGACCTCGTCGATTGTTAATGTTTAACCGGTTACCAGTCAGCTAACAATATCAGCAAGTGTGTGAGATGTAAATGTGTTGGTCTATCCATAAGAATCGTTCTTCAAAGGATGAAAACTTCAAAGGAAGGCTGATGACATCACACCTTGATGTCATGAGAATGTGATGACATCACAATGTGATGACATCCCATTGTGATGTCATGAGAATGTGATGTCATGAGAATGTGATGACATCACACTGTGATGGCATGAGAATGTGATGACATCAGAATGTGATGAAATTGACAGGTAGTGTCATAGAGAATACATTCCATCCCCCTCACATCATCATCATCATCCATCATCATCATTATCATCATCATCATCATCATCATCATCATCACACTGGGCTCAAATTAAAAACAACATGTTGAGTGAAACATTCTGCAAAATCTGAACTCTCATTTCAGCTCATAAAACCTTTAAAGAATGATAATAAACTTTGTAAACATGTAACGAATGAAATGCTGTTAATTTTCTGAACGCTGTGTATGGCGAGCTGTTTCAACATTTAATAGCTAAGCTTGACTATCAGGAATTAACATTAGAGATATCTATAACGTCATTGTGACTAGTCAAAAACGACAGTAGAGATATCTGTAATTCAGGTTCTGACTATCTTAAATAACAGTAACAGATATCTCAAACCTCATCATGAGGTCAGAGTTGTTGTCATGACGTTGCTCATCAAGACTTCCCATTGGTAAGACCGCCGTCAGGCGGGGGGAAAAGGGTACAGCTGTCCCCGGGCCCAAAGTCAGGGGGGGCCCAAGGCCAGGGTCATGCAAAGGTCTATGTTTGACACTTATATGGGATCAAGAACAACACTTAACTTAAAACCTTTTCTTTCGTTGACTTAAAGGGACTGTTTGTAAGAATCAGAAATGCTTGTTAACAGCAACAATTGTGACCTTAAATCACGGAAACCGACCCGCAATGATATATACGTTTAAGAAGTTACAAACAGTCCCTTTAACCAACATCAGTTCTGATCATAACTACCAAATATTTTACTCTTAAAATGCCAATTTGTTAACATAATGCCACTGTTTTAAAAACAACACCACAATAATTGGATTATGTTCTGTATCCAAAATGCTACAGTGCTCGATAATACAGCAGCAATGCCCCTCATGCAAACATGAGAAAATGGCTCAATCTGGTGGAAAATTGTTAAATGTACAGTTTTGAAGCCAGGGCTCCATATTGAAAGCCTGATATGAGCCTGATTTTATGCTGTAATGGACGTGGGATCAAAAGTGGTGGTTTTAATGGTTTCAATGGGGACAGTTTGTCTGTATTTTGGCTACACAGTTTATTAAAGACTTATTACAGGAGATGAGGTTAAACTTCTAGTCTAGTAGTAGTCTAATATCCAAAACACAATGTATTATTAATAATATGATACGCTCTGAAAGAAGTGTATTGATAATTCAACTTTTACTTTTAATACTTTAAAGGTCTCATATTATGCTAATTTCCAGGTTCATAGGTGTATTTTAATGTTGTACTAGAACATGTTTACATGCTGTAATGTAAAAAAAAACTAATTTCTTCTCATACTGTCTGCCTCGGTCTGCCTGCATAAAGCCTCTTTCACCCTCTGTCTGAAAAACTCTGATTCAGAGCCTGTCTCATCCCAGTCTGCTATGATTGGTCAGCGTTTCCTGGTCCTCTGCTGTCAATCAAATGCCCTCAACACACCGTCACTTTCTTCCCCGCCCTGCAGCCGAGAGAGAGCAGGAAAAGAGAGGAGTGACTTCCATCTCAGCGCTACTGAGTTCATTATTTCTGGTAAAAGACACCTGATAAACGTATGAAAGTAATCAGAGTAATGGTATATTATTTACTGTAGAAGCTGTCTCTGTGTTATCATGACTACAGACCGGTTAACGTTACACTTACCATAGCTTACCATGCTGAAATAGACTTTATCCTGTCTGTCAACATAACTGAAGGTGGAACAAACAGTGTAAAATGATAAATACTGTTTATCAAGTATGAAGAAATGGATTACACAGAGCTTTTGACTTGGAGTGTAACTTGTGTTGTCTGTATCAAAAGCTAGACCTAGCAGCTTAGACTTCCGTAAACTTTTACGTATTATTTAGCCCAAGAAAACAAAGAAGCTGCCAGTATTCACGTTGTAAACCATCTTGGTTTTGAGGAATTTTTTGTGCAATTACAATGGCTGACCAAAGGGTGGCAGTGTATGGGATGATGCTATAACGTCGATTGAGGTGGCTGATGTGCAACTATACCATCAAAACCCATGCAAATACAAGAGAATGGCTTTTGAATAGCTGTCCACTGTAGTGACGACTATGCGTGAAAGGGTTAAACATGACAAACTTACAGCTTCCAGGATGGAAGGTGGGTTACAGACAGACGGTACTGATTCCTCCTGAGCTTCGGTTTGAAGTGAATCCTGTAGCCTACTGTCCTGTGTATTTTACTGTTGCTTTGAGGACATTTAAGTCAGAAATCACCTAATAAATGAAGTGAATCCACAGGGTCTTCACGTCCTCAGATGATGGGAGTAAATGAAGACTTTTCTGCTGGTTCTTGCAGACTAACAGAAGTTATAGCATTCTTTTTTGTACCGTTCGTAGGTCTGTGATTATAGTTAGGAAAGCAATGGCGGACAGGACAGTTTCAACAGCAACTCTGTGGGCGCGGGTCACCTAGAGGTTGTTCTCGTTGTTCTAACGTCCCACCAGGAAACCCTTAAAGGTCACATATTATACTCCATTTAACTAGTTATTATAGGTCTCAGACACCTCCAAACCATGTCTCTGAAGTTTTTTTTTCAAAAAAACAATCAGATCATGCATTCCAGCATGTCTCTATAACCTCTGTTTCAGCCCATTTCCAAAAGTGCTGATTTCTGTGTCTGTAGCCTCTGTCTCCTCCCACTCTGCTCTGATTGGTCAGCGTTTTCTGTCAATCAAACGTCCTTCACAACACAGCGTCACCCTCCCCGCCCCCCTCGCGGCCTGAGAGCAGGGAGAGAGAGGAGTGGAGAGAGAGGAGCTAGAATAAAGCTTATAAACCACTTTAACGTTTATAAACCAGAAACTTCACCCAGCGCACGTTACCGGAGGAATCTGATCAGAAATCGGCGACACATGATGAACATCTGCGGTCCAGACTCCAGGTTCTCCTGACGGTTTCTCTCAGGTAAATAATGCTATTTATATCTCTGTTAGTTAGCTCAGTGTTTACCTTCTGCATCAACTCTGTAAACCGTAAACACACACTCTGTTTTACGTCTGTCTTTACAGATCCATCTGTGAGAAATGACCGACAGAATCATCCCAGAGGAGAGCAGACAGCTGAGCAGATGGGAGATACAGAGCTAACCCGTTAGCATGTAGCTCACCCGTTAGCATGTAGCTCACCCGTTAGCATCTGTTACATGGAGATACAGAGCTAACCCGTTAGCATGTAGCTACATGCTAACGGGTTAGCTCTGTTTCATGTACAGAGCTAACCTAACATGTTAGCTACATGCTACGGGTGAGACGGTGTGTAAACACAGCGACCATCAGGGTGGAAAATAGAAGATGTGAAACAGTAGTCAGTTCATTATTTCTGCTAAAAGATAAATGTATGGAAGATCAGAGTAATGGTATATTAGTTACAGTAGGAGCTGTCTCTGTGTTACCATGACTACAGACCACCGGAGCTTAGCTTACTGTAGTTTACCAGAGCTGAAGACTTTCTCCTGTACCATGTCAACATAACTAACTAACAGGTGAGATGATTACAAATGCTGTGAATAATTAATATTGTCATCTGTCACTCAAATAAAGTTTGACTGTGAAACAGAAATGTGTTGTGTTGCTTACAGTCACTACTACCTGTACTCTGCTACATGCATGACATCAAATATATATAATATATAAATATCATCTGTTTAAACAGTGTAATTACATAAAGCCTTGTGAAAGAACATGTTATATTCAGATGATGGGAGTACATGAAGCCTGTTCTGCTGGTTCTTGCAGACTAACAGGAGCTACTTTGCTCAAGTTGGGTTGAGGAGGAGAGACAGTGACGCTGTGGGGCGGGGTCAGCTACTGACGGTTCTCTGGTTCCACCAGGAAACCCTTACATGGCTTGCATTTTTCTAATGACGTCAGAAGAAAAGGAAAAAAGCGTTTTGTTTTTTTCTGCACCCATTTCCGGACAAACGGAGCAGGAGAAAAAGAGAGAGGATGGTCTTTTATGATACTATGGTGACCTGCACTGGGGACAGATATTGATGTTTAAAAGACATGGAAAAGTGCATTTTGCATAATAGGTGACCTTTAAGTAAACTGGGAAAAAAAGTTTGGAAACTTGTTTGGTGGATTATTTCTGTTGTTCCAATGCTAATTGGCATTGTATTTTACATCGTTGGAAAGCCTGTTTATTTACCTTTACAATGATGTCCAACTTGTAAGGATCATGCATTTGTGGGATGAGCAGCACAGCTGATTATGTGGGTAGCGCCCAAGAAAAATTTGCCAAAATGCTCCGCCAACGTTAAACAGTGTATTCTCCTGTTGGTATTGACTCTTGTTTTGAGTTGTTTGGTGGATTGGATGATCGAATTCTTCATCATTAACAAGGAACAAACAAGACATATTGGCAATTTTACACTTTATTCATTTAATAAACCGTCAGGAGCCTCAGTAGCGGTTGAAGATCCATATGCAGCCACAACAGCCTGGCACCTCCTCCTCATGCTGGTCACCAACCTGGTCACACGTTGCTGTGGGAGGTGTTCCATTCCTCAACCAGGATTTGTTACAGGTCAGCCAGCGTTATGACTAGTCGGGATTAAATTGTGGATATCCCTTCAGAGACACCTGAGAATCCACCGGCCACTTCCAACGCTGCAGGTTCAAACCCAGAGTTTGACCTTTGACCTCTAAAACCTCACTAATTTGACTCACAATGGCTCTATGTTTCTGTACAGATTTAAAAAATTAACATAAAGAGGTATAGAGGTGACTTTGTTCAAAGTATTTCTCTAGTGTTGACATTCAGGTAGGATATGTGCTGCTTTACATAATTCACCTACACACATTTTTTTTAAACTTTTATAATATTGTTTACAATGTATAAAAAATGTTTTAACTTAATTACCAGTAAATAATGCTAATATTAAAAATAATCACAAGTCCCTCAGTCATAAAGGTTACATGGTTTTTACTGCAAAATATCATTGTTTATTACAGAACCGGCTCATGTTGTTAACCAGCGCCTAAAATACCATTTAGAACATCTTTTATTACGTAACATTGATCGTTTCATTGATCAGCTTCAGCGTTGTTTAAATCACAACTTAAACAGATATCAGTACTTCTACTTTATAGCCACCATAATGTCATACAGTTGTTTTTATATTGTACACATTTATTCAGAGACAGACATATCAAAATTGTATTTTTTGTGTTTTTTATTTATTTATTTATTTGTAATTTTATTAATATGATTATATAGAACACAGTATATAGATATATACAAATATATAAACATATATATACCTGACCACCAGGAGAAACCCCTTACTGAAATATTATTGAATGAAAAAAATTTAGAATATCCAAGTGCATATCTTTGGATATTGTGGGAGGAAACCTGAGCACCAGGAGAAAACCCACGCAGACACAGGCGAATATACAAACTGCACACAGCCGGACAGCTGTTGGTGTCTGTATGAGGCTACAGTGCTAATCACTTAGTCACTATGTCGCCCCTAAAAGTTAAAGGGATAGTTTGGGTTTTTGAAGTGGGGTTGTACGAGCTCCTCCATCCACTGTAAGTATCACGCCTACTATGGATAAGTACCTCATACAAGTAAAAGTACGCCACTTCAAACACCCAAACTATCCCTTTAACAGGATGTGTGAGGGTGGAGACCTAGAGGGTGATGGGTTGAAGGGGAGGAAGAGAGAAGAAGGGTTAGTAAATGGTAAATGGTACACTCATTCACACACCGATGGCTCAGCCTTCGGGAGCAGTTTGGGGTTGAGTGCTTGCTCAAGGACACATCGACATGTGACCGGAGCAAAGGGATCGAACCACCGACCTTCCGATCGGTGGACGACCTGCTCTACCTAACTCTGAGCCACAGTCGCCCCGGAGGTACCTGAGGTAGATGAGGAGGGAGGTGGGGGTGGAGGAAGGGTGGAGACGTAGAGGGTGATGGGGGTGAGAGGGAGGTGGAGAGAGGAGGGTGAGGTAGATGAGGAGGGAGGTGGGGGTGGAGGAATGGAGGAGAGGTGAAGGGTGGAGGAAGAGGGAGCTACTGTTCTTCAACCTGAGCTGAACAACCAGCAGTCTCCTCATCTAGCTGACTCTCACAGTCACTCTTTTTCTTTCGGAACATCCAGCGAAAAAAACCCTTCTTCTTCTCCTCCGTCTTTTCCTCCACCTCCTTCTTTTCCATCCACTTCTTACGCATTTTGCGTTTCATCTCCTGTAACGATGTCGTTCGATCCTCCATCCTTCTGGAAGAAAAGAATCCTCTCATCTTCTTCTTCATGTCCAGACAGATATCCTCCAGGAGCGTCGTCTCATCATCTATCTGTTTGACTTTGGTCATCCAGCCCTGATCACTCTCTGCCAGGTCCGCGTTGAACTTCTCCTGAAGTTTCTCCTTGCAGTCATGCATTCGGTTTATTTTGGCCATGTAGAACTGGTCTTTCTCATTCAGGACCTTATAGTACTCGGCTTTCTGTTCCCTGCATTTGACCTCCCAGGTTTCCTTGCAGTCTACAAGTTCATCTCCTTTCTCCAACAGCTTTTTTCTAATCTCAGTGAACTCCTGAGAGAGACTCGTCACCTGCTCGCTGAGATCTAGGATTTCGGCGTCCTTCTGGTGGATCAGTTGCTCCAAATGGCTCATCTTCTCCTGGAGTTCAGCCTCTAGTTTCCTGTCTTTCTCAGCCAGGTCCAACTTGTTCGAGAGGTCCTTGTTGCCGTCCTCCAACTCTTGTAGTTTCGTCTCCCAGCTCTGTTCTATCCCGGAAATGTTTTCTGAGAGCTCCTTCATAGCGTTGTATTTTGCCGCCCAGGCTTCTTCGCTCTTTAAGAGTTCATCTATTTCGGTCATCAGTTCCGAAGAGCTCGGTAACATCAACGCTTGTCCCATGATGAGATCTAAATGATGCAGTCACCCTCGTCGATGTTCAACTGGTACCGGTCAGCTAACAATATCAGCAAGTGTGTGAGATTTGTGAAATGTGTTGGTCTATCCTTAAGAATCGTACACCAAAGGATGAAAACTTAAAAGGAAGGCTGATGTCATGAGAATGTGATGACATCACAATGTGATGGCATGAGAATGTGATGACATCACAATGTGATAACATCCCACTGTGATGTCATCACATTCCCATGACATCACAGTGGGATGTCATGAGAATGTAATGACATCCCACTGTGATGTCATGAATGTGATGACATCGCACTGTGATGGCAAAAAAAAGTCGTTCATTCTCGTAATATTAGGACTTTATTCTAGAAATCTCAGATTTCTTTTTTTTCCTCAATGTGGCCCTAATACTCCGTCGTACCATAAACCTACAACATGATAAATAAAAATGAAAATGTAAACAAAAAACAGTTATTCATTTCCATTTTTAAAAATCCACAGGGAGCCACTGGAGAGGAGCTAAAGAGACGCAGGTTGCTGACCCCTGACCTAATCACAACTCTAATTCTAGATATCTGTAATTACATGTAGACTATCCCTAACTCCAGTTAAAGATATCGACGTCATTCTGACTCGTCAAAATTTTAATTTCAGATATCTAAAAAAGGACAATTGAGGGGGAATTAAAGATATCTTGAACTGGAATTACGACTAGTCATAATTCCAGTTCAAGATATCCTTTCAGAGATACCTGAGAATCCACCGGCCACTTCCAACGCTGCAGGTTCAAACCCAGAGTTTGACCTTTGACCTCTAAAACCTCACTAATTTGACTCACAATGGCTTCATGTTTGTGTACAGATTTTAAAAAATGAACATAAGAGAGGTATAGAGGTGTTCAACGTATTCCTCTAGTGTTAACATTCAGGTAGGATATGTGCTGCTTTACATAATTCATCTATAATATAATGCATAATATATAAATAATGCTAATATTTACTAGCCCCTCAGTCATAAAGGTTACATGATTATTACTGCAAAATATCATTGTTTATTACAGAACCGGCGCCTAAAATACCATTTGGAACATCTTTTATTATGTGACATCGATCGTTTTATTGATCGGCTTCAGCGTTGTTTAAATCACAACTTAAACAGATACCAGTACTTCTACTTTATAGCCATCATAATGTCATGCAGTTGTATTTATATTGTACACATTTATTCAGAGAGACAGACATATCAAAATTATATTTGACTGTTTATTATTTATTTATTTTATTTTATTAGTAATTTATTTGTATTACACATTGAAATACACATGTGTATACATTTACTGTATATATATACAAATATATACAGTAAAGTGCATATCTTTGGATATTGTGGGAGGAAAACCTGAGAACCAGGAGAAAACCCACGCAGACACAGGCAGAATATACAAACTGCACACAGCCGGACAGCTGTTGGTGTCTGTATGAGGCTACAGTGCTAATCACTTAGTCACTATGTCGCCCCTAAAAGTTAAAGGGATAGTTTGGGTGTTTTGAAGTGGGGTTGTACGAGCTCCTCCATCCACTGTAAGTATCACGCCTACTATGGATAAGTACCTCATACAAGTAAAAGTACGCCACTTCAAAACACCCAAACTATCCCTTTAACAGGATGTGAGGGTGGAGACCTAGAGGGTGATGGGGTTGAGGGGAGGAAGAGAGAAGAAGGGTTGTCACACAATGGAAATGGTACACTCATTCACACACCGATGGCTCAGCCTTCGGGAGCAATTTGGGGTTGAGTGTCTTGCTCAAGGACACATCGACATGTGACCGGAGCAAAGGGATCGAACCACCGACCTACCGATTGGTGGACGACCTGCTCCACCTACCTCTGAGCCACAGTCGCCCCGGAGGTACCTGAGGTAGATGAGGAGGGAGGTGGGGGTGGAGGAAGGGTGGAGACGTAGAGGGTGATGGGGGTGAGAGGGAGGTGGAGAGAGGAAGGGTGAGGTAGATGAGGAGGGAGGTGGGGTGGAGGAATGGAGGAGAGGTGAAGGGTGGAGGAAGAGGGAGCTACTGTTTTTCAACCTGAGCTGAACAACCAGCAGTCTCCTCATCTAGCTGACTCTCACAGTCACTCTTTTTCTTTCGGAACATCCAGCGAAAAAAACCCTTCTTCCTCCTCTCTGGCTCCTTTTGTTCCTGTTTCACCTCGGCTTCCTGCTTCTCCTCTTCCTTTTCCATCCTCGTCATCATTTTGCTTTTCATTTTCACTAACATTGTATCTCGATCCATGGTCCTCCAGCTAGAAAAGAATCCTCTCATCTTCTTCTTCATGTCCAGACAGATATCCTCCAGGAGCATCTTCTCTTTATCCATCTGTCGGGCTGTGGACACCCAGCTCTTGTCATTCGCCTCCAATTCCTCGTTGAAGTTTTTCTGAAGGTCCACGTTGTCGTCCAGCATCTGTTTGATTTTGATCTTGTAGAACCGGTCTTTCGCTTCCAGGACCTTACAGGACTTCTCGTCTAGTTCCCTGCACTTGACCTCCCAGATTTCCTTGCATTCTGCAAGTTTCTCTCCTTTCTCCAACAGCTTTTGTCTCGTCTCACTAAGCTTCTGAGAGAGACTCCACTTCTGCTCGCTGTAATCCAGGACTTCAGCGTCCTTCTGGTGGATCTGTTGCTCCAACTGGCTCACCCTCCACCAGAGTTCAGCCACTGGTTTCCTGTCTGCCTCAGCGAGGTCCAACTCGTCCTCGAGGGCCTTTTTCTTGTCCTCCAACTGTTGTACTTTCGTCTCCCAGATCTTTTCTCTCATGGAAATGTTTTCTGAGAGGTCCTTCAGAGCATTGTATTTTGCCTCCCAGGCTTCTTGGCTCTTTAGGAGTTCAAATGCTTCAACCGACAGCTCCATAGAGCTTGGTAACAATAACGTTTGTCCCATGGAGATGTAAATAATGCAGTCGACCTCGTCGATTGTTAATGTTTAACCGGTTACCAGTCAGCTAACAATATCAGCAAGTGTGTGAGATGTAAATGTGTTGGTCTATCCATAAGAATCGTTCTTCAAAGGATGAAAACTTCAAAGGAAGGCTGATGACATCACACCTTGATGTCATGAGAATGTGATGACATCACAATGTGATGACATCCCATTGTGATGTCATGAGAATGTGATGTCATGAGAATGTGATGACATCACACTGTGATGGCATGAGAATGTGATGACATCAGAATGTGATGAAATGACAGGTAGTGTCATAGAGAAATACATTCCATCCCCCTCACATCATCATCATCATCATCATCATCATCATCATCATCATCATCATCATCATCACACTGGGCTCAAATTAAAAACAACATGTTGAGTGAAACATTCTGCAAAATCTGAACTCTCATTTCAGCTCATAAAACCTTTAAAGAATGATAATAAACTTTGTAAACATGTAACGAATGAAATGCTGTTAATTTTCTGAACGCTGTGTATGGCGAGCTGTTTCAACATTTAATAGCTAAGCTTGACTATCAGGAATTAACATTAGAGATATCTATAACGTCATTGTGACTAGTCAAAACGACAGTTAGAGATATCTGTAATTCAGTTCTGACTATCTTAAATAACAGTAACAGATATCTCAAACCTCATCATGAGGTCAGAGTTGTTGTCATGACGTTGCTCATCAAGACTTCCCATTGGTAAGACCGCCGTCAGGCGGGGGAAAAGGGTACAGCTGTCCCCGGGCCCAAAGTCAGGGGGGGCCCAAGGCCAGGGTCATGCAAAGGTCTATGTTTGACACTTATATGGGATCAAGAACAACACTTAACTTAAAACCTTTTCTTTCGTTGACTTAAAGGGACTGTTTGTAAGAATCAGAAATGCTTGTTAACAGCAACAATTGTGACCTTAAATCACGGAAACCGACCCGCAATGATATATACGTTTAAGAAGTTACAAACAGTCCTTTAACCAACATCAGTTCTGATCATAACTACCAAATATTTTTACTCTTAAAATGCCAATTTGTTAACATAATGCCACTGTTTTAAAAACAACACCACAATAATTGGATTATGTTCTGTATCCAAAATGCTACAGTGCTCGATAATACAGCAGCAATGCCCCTCATGCAAACATGAGAAAATGGCTCAATCTGGTGGAAAATTGTTAAATGTACAGTTTTGAAGCCAGGGCTCCATATTGAAAGCCTGATATGAGCCTGATTTTATGCTGTAATGGACGTGGGATCAAAAGTGGTGGTTTTAATGGGTTTCAATGGGGACAGTTTGTCTGTATTTTGGCTACACAGTTTATTAAAGACTTATTACAGGAGATGAGGTTAAACTTCTAGTCTAGTAGTAGTCTAATATCCAAAAACACAATGTATTATTAATAATATAATACGCTCTGAAAGAAGTGTATTGATAATTCAACTTTTACTTTTAATACTTTAAAGGTCTCATATTATGCTAATTTCCAGGTTCATAGGTGTATTTTAATGTTGTACTAGAACATGTTTACATGCTGTAATGTTAAAAAAAAACTAATTTCTTCTCATACTGTCTGCCTCGGTCTGCCTGCATAAAGCCTCTTTCACCCTCTGTCTGAAAAACTCTGATTCAGAGCCTGTCTCATCCCAGTCTGCTATGATTGGTCAGCGTTTCCTGGTCTCTGCTGTCAATCAAATGCCCTCAACACACCGTCACTTTCTTCCCCGCCCTGCAGCCGAGAGAGAGCAGGAAAAGAGAGGAGTGACTTCCATCTCAGCGCTACTGAGTTCATTATTTCTGGTAAAAGACACCTGATAAACGTATGAAAGTAATCAGAGTAATGGTATATTATTTACTGTAGAAGCTGTCTCTGTGTTATCATGACTACAGACCGGTTAACGTTACACTTACCATAGCTTACCATGCTGAAATAGACTTTATCCTGTCTGTCAACATAACTGAAGGTGGAACAAACAGTGTAAAATGATAAATACTGTTTATCAAGTATGAAGAAATGGATTACACAGAGCTTTTGACTTGGAGTGTAACTTGTGTTGTCTGTATCAAAAGCTAGACCTAGCAGCTTAGACTTCCGTAAACTTTTACGTATTATTTAGCCCAAGAAAACAAAGAAGCTGCCAGTATTCACGTTGTAAACCATCTTGGTTTTGAGGAATTTTTTGTGCAATTACAATGGCTGACCAAAGGGTGGCAGTGTATGGGATGATGCTATAACGTCGATTGAGGTGGCTGATGTGCAACTATACCATCAAAACCCATGCAAATACAAGAGAATGGCTTTTGAATAGCTGTCCACTGTAGTGACGACTATGCGTGAAAGGGTTAAACATGACAAACTTACAGCTTCCAGGATGGAAGGTGGGTTACAGACAGACGGTACTGATTCCTCCTGAGCTTCGGTTTGAAGTGAATCCTGTAGCCTACTGTCCTGTGTATTTTACTGTTGCTTTGAGGACATTTAAGTCAGAAATCACCTAATAAATGAAGTGAATCCACAGGGTCTTCACGTCCTCAGATGATGGGAGTAAATGAAGACTTTTCTGCTGGTTCTTGCAGACTAACAGAAGTTATAGCATTCTTTTTTGTACCGTTCGTAGGTCTGTGATTATAGTTAGGAAAGCAATGGCGGACAGGACAGTTTCAACAGCAACTCTGTGGGCGCGGGTCACCTAGAGGTTGTTCTCGTTGTTCTAACGTCCCACCAGGAAACCCTTAAAGGTCACATATTATACTCCATTTAACTAGTTATTATAGGTCTCAGACACCTCCAAACCATGTCTCTGAAGTTTTTTTTTCAAAAAAACAATCAGATCATGCATTCCAGCATGTCTCTATAACCTCTGTTTCAGCCCATTTCCAAAAGTGCTGATTTCTGTGTCTGTAGCCTCTGTCTCCTCCCACTCTGCTCTGATTGGTCAGCGTTTTCTGTCAATCAAACGTCCTTCACAACACAGCGTCACCCTCCCCGCCCCCCTCGCGGCCTGAGAGCAGGGAGAGAGAGGAGTGGAGAGAGAGGAGCTAGAATAAAGCTTATAAACCACTTTAACGTTTATAAACCAGAAACTTCACCCAGCGCACGTTACCGGAGGAATCTGATCAGAAATCGGCGACACATGATGAACATCTGCGGTCCAGACTCCAGGTTCTCCTGACGGTTTCTCTCAGGTAAATAATGCTATTTATATCTCTGTTAGTTAGCTCAGTGTTTACCTTCTGCATCAACTCTGTAAACCGTAAACACACACTCTGTTTTACGTCTGTCTTTACAGATCCATCTGTGAGAAATGACCGACAGAATCATCCCAGAGGAGAGCAGACAGCTGTAGGCAGATGGGAGATACAGAGCTAACCCGTTAGCATGTAGCTCACCCGTTAGCATGTAGCTCACCCGTTAGCATGTAGCTCCGTTAGCATGTACTACATGCTGTTAGCTCTGTTACATGGAGTAGCTAACCCGTTAGCATGTAGCTACATGCTAACGGGTTAGCTCTGTTTACATGGAGATACAGAGCTAACCCGTTAGCATGTAGCACCCGTTAGCATGTAGCTCACCCGTTAGCATGTAGCTAACCCGTTAGCATGTAGCTAACCCGTTAGCATGTAACCACATGCTAACGGGTTAGCTCTGTTTACATGGAGATACAGAGCTAACCCGTTAGCATGTAGCTACATGCTAATGGGTTAGCTCTGTTTACATGGAGATACAGAGCTAACCCGTTAGCATGTAGCTACATCTGTGAGAAATGACCGACAGAATCATCCCAGAGGAGAGCAGACAGCTGTAGGCAGATGGGAGATACAGAGCTAACCCGTTAGCATGTAGCTCCCGTTAGCATGTAGCTCACCCGTTAGCATGTAGCTAACCCGTTAGCATGTAGCTCACCCGTTAGCATGTAGCTACATGCTAACGGGTTAGCTCTGTTTACATGGAGATACAGAGCTAACCCGTTAGCATGTAGCTACATGCTAACGGGTTAGCTACATGCTACCGCTATGAGACGGTGTGTAAACACAGCGACCATCAGGGTGGAAAATAGAAGATG
>VHQL01000763.1:5000-14627 GCA_014673565.1 Sebastes schlegelii | reverse complement strand
CCACGCTCCTTCTACGCTCACTCCACGCTCACTCCAGGCTCACTCCACGCTCCTTCTACACTCACTCCACGCTCACTCTAGGCTCACTCCACGCTCACTCCACGCTCCTTTTACGCTCCTTCTGCGCTCACTCCACGCTCCTTCTACGCTCACTCCACGCTCACTCTATGCTCACTCCACGCTCACTCCACGCTCCTTTTACGCTCCTTCTGCGCTCACTCCACGCTCACTCCACGCTCCTTCCACGTTCACTCCACGCTCCTTCATCGCTCCTTCTGCGCTCACTCCACGCTCCTTTTACGCTCCTTCTGCGCTCACTCCACGCTCCTTCTACGCTCACTCCATGCTCACTCCACTCTCACTCCACGCTCACTCCACGCTCCTTCTACGCTCACTCCACGCTCACTCCACGCTCCTTCTACGCTCCTTTTGCGCTCACTCCAGGCTCACTCCACGCTCCTTCTACGCTCACTCCAGGCTCACTCCACGCTCCTTCTACGCTCACTCCACGCTCCTTCTACGCTCACTCCAGGCTCACTCCACACTCCTTCTACGCTCACTCCACGCTCAGTCCACGCTCCTTCTACGCTCACTCCCTGCTCACTCCATGCTCACTCCACGCTCCTTTTACGCTCCTTCTGCGCTCACTCCACGCTCCTTTTACGCTCCTTCTGCGCTCACTCCACGCTCCTTCTACGCTCACTCCACGCTCACTCCACTCTCACTCCACGCTCCTTCTACACTCACTCCACGCTCACTCCACGCTCCTTTTACGCTCCTTCTGCGCTCACTCCACGCTCCTTCTACGCTCACTCCACGCTCACTCCACTCTCATTCCACGCTCCTTCTACGCTCACTCCACGCTCACTCCACGCTCCTTCTACGCTCACTCCACGCTCCTTCTACGCTCCTTTTGCGCTCACTCCAGGCTCACTCCACGCTCCTTCTACGCTCACTCCAGGCTCACTCCACGCTCCTTCTACGCTCACTCCACGCTCACTCCACGCTCCTTCTACGCTCACTCCAGGCTCACTCCACGCTCCTTCTACGCTCCTTTTGTGCTCACTCCAGGCTCACTCCACGCTCCTTCTACGCTCACTCCACGCTCACTGTATGCTCACTCCACGCTCACTCCACGCTCACTCCACGCTCCTTCCACGCTCACTCCACGCTCCTTCTACGCTCACTCCACGCTCACTCCACGCTCACTCCACGCTCCTCTACGCTCACTCCACGCTCACTCCACGCTCCTTCTACGCTCACTCCACGCTCACTCCACTCTCACTCCACGCTCCTTCTACGCTCACTCCACGCTCACTCCACGCTTCTTTTACGCTCCTTCTGCGCTCACTCCACGCTCCTTCTACGCTCACTCCACGCTCACTCCACTCTCACTCCACGCTCCTTCTACGCTCACTCCACGCTCACTCCACGCTCCTTTTACGCTCCTTCTGCGCTCACTCCACGCTCCTTCTACGCTCACTCCACGCTCACTCCACTCTCATTCCACGCTCCTTCTACACTCACTCCACGCTCACTCCACGCTCCTTCTACGCTCACTCCACGCTCCTTCTACGCTCCTTTTGCGCTCACTCCAGGCTCACTCCACGCTCCTTCTACGCTCACTCCAGGCTCACTCCACGCTCCTTCTACGCTCACTCCACGCTCACTCCAGGCTCACTCCACGCTCCTTCTACGCTCCTTTTGTGCTCACTCCAGGCTCACTCCACGCTCCTTTACGCTCACTCCACGCTCACGCTATGCTCACTCCACGCTCACTCCACGCTCACTCCACGCTCCTTCCACGCTCACTCCAGCTCCTTCTACGCTCACTCCACGCTCACTCCACTCTCACTCCACGCCCTTCTACGCTCACTCCACGCTCACTCCACGCTCCTTCTACGCTCACTCCATGCTCCTTCTACGCTCCTTTTGCGCTCACTCCCAGGCTCACTCCACGCTCCTTCTACGCTCACTCCAGGCTCACTCCACGCTCCTTCTACGCTCACTCCACGCTCACTCCACGCTCCTTCTACGCTCACTCCAGGCTCACTCCACGCTCCTTCTACGCTCCTTTGTGCTCACTCCAGGCTCACTCCACGCTCCTTCTACGCTCACTCACGCTCACTGTATGCTCACTCCACGCTCACTCCACGCTCACTCCACGCTCCTTCCACGCTCACTCCACGCTCCTTCTACGCTCACTCCACGCTCACTCCACTCTCACTCCACGCTCCTTCTACGCTCACTCCACGCTCACTCCACGCTCCTTCTACGCTCACTCCACGCTCACTCCACTCTCACTCCACGCTCCTTCTACGCTCACTCCACGCTCACTCCACACTTTTTTACGCTCCTTCTGCGCTCACTCCACGCTCCTTCTACGCTCACTCCACGCTCACTCCACTCTCACTCCACGCTCCTTCTACGCTCACTCCACGCTCACTCCACGCTCCTTTTACGCTCCTTCTGCGCTCACTCCACGCTCCTTCTACGCTCACTCCACGCTCACTCCACTCTCATTCCACGCTCCTTCTACACTCACTCCACGCTCACTCCACGCTCCTTCTACGCTCACTCCACGCTCCTTCTACGCTCCTTTTGCGCTCACTCCAGGCTCACTCCACGCTCCTTCTACGCTCACTCCAGGCTCACTCCACGCTCCTTCTACGCTCACTCCACGCTCCTTCTACGCTCACTCCAGGCTCACTCCACGCTCCTTCTACGCTCCTTTTGTGCTCACTCCAGGCTCACTCCACGCTCCTTCTACGCTCACTCCACGCTCACTCTATGCTCACTCCACGCTCACTCCACGCTCACTCCACGCTCCTTCCACGCTCACTCCACGCTCCTTCTACGCTCACTCCACGCTCACTCCACTCTCACTCCACGCTCCTTCTACGCTCACTCCACGCTCACTCCACGCTCCTTCTACGCTCACTCCATGCTCCTTCTACGCTCCTTTTGCGCTCATTCCAGGCTCACTCCACGCTCCTTCTACGCTCACTCCAGGCTCACTCCACGCTCCTTCTACGCTCACTCCACGCTCACTCCACGCTCCTTCTACGCTCACTCCAGGCTCACTCCACACTCCTTCTACGCTCACTCCACGCTCACTCCACGCTCCTTCTACGCTCCTTTTGTGCTCACTCCAGGCTCACTCCACGCTCCTTCTACGCTCACTCCACGCTCATTCTATGCTCACTCCACGCTCACTCCACTCTCACTCCACGCTCCTTCTACGCTCACGCCACGCTCACTCCACGCTCACTCCACGCTCACTCCACGCTCCTTCTACGCTCACTCCACGCTCACTCCACGCTCCTTCTATGCTTACTCCAGGCTCACTCCACGCTCCTTCTACGCTCACTCCACGCTCACTCCACGCTCCTTCTACGCTCACTCCAGGCTCACTCCACGCTCCTTCTACGCTCCTTTTGTGCTCACTCCAGGCTCACTCCACGCTCCTTCTACGCTCACTCCACGCTCACTGTATGCTCACTCCACGCTCACTCCACGCTCACTCCACGCTCCTTCCACGCTCACTCCACGCTCCTTCTACGCTCACTCCACGCTCACTCCACTCTCACTCCACGCTCCTTCTACGCTCACTCCACGCTCACTCCACGCTCCTTCTACGCTCACTCCACGCTCACTCCACTCTCACTCCACGCTCCTTCTACGCTCACTCCACGCTCACTCCACACTTCTTTTACGCTCCTTCTGCGCTCACTCCACGCTCCTTCTACGCTCACTCCACGCTCACTCCACTCTCACTCCACGCTCCTTCTACGCTCACTCCACGCTCACTCCACGCTCCTTTACGCTCCTTCTGCGCTCACTCCACGCTCCTTCTACGCTCACTCCACGCTCACTCCACTCTCATTCCACGCTCCTTCTACACTCACTCCACGCTCACTCCACGCTCCTTCTACGCTCACTCCACGCTCCTTCTACTCTCCTTTTGCGCTCACTCCAGGCTCACTCCACGCTCCTTCTACGCTCACTCCAGGCTCACTCCACGCTCCTTCTACGCTCACTCCACGCTCCTTCTACGCTCACTCCAGGCTCACTCCACGCTCCTTCTACGCTCCTTTTGTGCTCACTCCAGGCTCACTCCACGCTCCTTCTACGCTCACTCCACGCTCACTCTATGCTCACTCCACGCTCACTCCACGCTCACTCCACGCTCCTTCCACGCTCACTCCACGCTCCTTCTACGCTCACTCCACGCTCACTCCACGCTCACTCCACGCTTCCTTCTACGCTCACTCCACGCTCACTCCACGCTCCTTCTACGCTCACTCCATGCTCCTTCTACGCTCCTTTTGCGCTCATTCCAGGCTCACTCCACGCTCCTTCTACGCTCACTCCAGGCTCACTCCACGCTCCTTCTACGCTCACTCCACGCTCACTCCACGCTCCTTCTACGCTCACTCCAGGCTCACTCCACACTCCTTCTACGCTCACTCCACGCTCACTCCACGCTCCTTCTACGCTCCTTTTGTGCTCACTCCAGGCTCACTCCACGCTCCTTCTACGCTCACTCCACGCTCATTCTATGCTCACTCCACGCTCACTCCACTCTCACTCCACGCTCCTTCTACGCTCACGCCACGCTCACTCCACGCTCACTCCACGCTCACTCCACGCTCCTTCTACGCTCACTCCACGCTCACTCCACGCTCCTTCTATGCTTACTCCAGGCTCACTCCACGCTCCTTCTACGCTCACTCCACGCTCCTTCTACGCTCACTCCACGCTCACTTCACGCTCCTTCTACGCTCACTCCACGTTCACGCCACGCTCCTTCTACGCTCCTTTTGTGCTCACTCCAGGCTCACTCCACGCTCCTTCTACGCTCACTCCACGCTCACTCCACGCTCCTTCTACGCTCCTTTTGTGCTCACTCCACGCTCACTCCACGCTCCTTCTATGCTCACTCCACGCTCACTCTATGCTCACTCCACGCTCACTCCACGCTCACTCCACGCTCACTCCACGCTCCTTCTACGCTCACTCCACGCTCACTCCACGCTCCTTCTATGCTTACTCCAGGCTCACTCCACGCTCCTTCTACGCTCACTCCACGCTCCTTCTACGCTCACTCCACGCTCCTTCTATACTCCAGGCTCACTCCACGCTCACTCTATGCTCCTTCTACGCTCACTCCACGCTCACTCCACGCTCCTTCTACGCTCCTTTTGTGCTCACTCCAGGCTCACTCCACGCTCCTTCTACGCTCACTCCACGCTCACTCCACGCTCCTTCCACGCTCCTTTTGTGCTCACTCCACGCTCACTCCACGCTCCTTCTACGCTCACTCCACGCTCACTCCACGCTCCTTCTACGCTCCTTTTGTGCTCACTCCAGGCTCACTCCACGCTCCTTCTACGCTCACTCCACGCTCACTCCACGCTCCTTCTACGCTCCTTTTGTGCTCACTCCACGCTCACTCCACGCTCCTTCTACGCTCACTCCACGCTCACTCTATGCTCACTCCACGCTCACTCCACGCTCACTCCACGCTCACTCCACGCTCACTCCACGCTCCTTCTACGCTCACTCCACGCTCACTCCACGCTCCTTCTATGCTTACTCCAGGCTCACTCCACGCTCCTTCTACGCTCACTCCACGCTCCTTCTACGCTCACTCCACGCTCCTTCTATACTCCAGGCTCACTCCACGCTCACTCTATGCTCCTTCTACGCTCACTCCACGCTCACTCCACGCTCCTTCTACGCTCACTCCACGCTCCTTCTACGCTCCTTTTGCGCTCACTCCAGGCTCACTCCACGCTCCTTCTACGCTCACTCCAGGCTCACTCCACGCTCCTTCTACGCTCACTCCACGCTCACTCCACGCTCCTTCTACGCTCACTCCAGGCTCACTCCACGCTCCTTCTACGCTCCTTTTGTGCTCACTCCAGGCTCACTCCACGCTCCTTCTACGCTCACTCCACGCTCACTCTATGCTCACTCCACGCTCACTCCACGCTCACTCCACGCTCCTTCCACGCTCACTCCACGCTCCTTCTACGCTCACTCCACGCTCACTCCACTCTCACTCCACGCTCCTTCTACGCTCACTCCACGCTCACTCCACGCTCCTTCTACGCTCACTCCATGCTCCTTCTACGCTCCTTTTGCGCTCATTCCAGGCTCACTCCACGCTCCTTCTACGCTCACTCCAGGCTCACTCCACGCTCCTTCTACGCTCACTCCACGCTCACTCCACGCTCCTTCTACGCTCACTCCAGGCTCACTCCACACTCCTTCTACGCTCACTCCACGCTCACTCCACGCTCCTTCTACGCTCCTTTTGTGCTCACTCCAGGCTCACTCCACGCTCCTTCTACGCTCACTCCACGCTCATTCTATGCTCACTCCACGCTCACTCCACTCTCACTCCACGCTCCTTCTACGCTCACGCCACGCTCACTCCACGCTCACTCCACGCTCACTCCACGCTCCTTCTACGCTCACTCCACGCTCACTCCACGCTCCTTCTATGCTTACTCCAGGCTCACTCCACGCTCCTTCTACGCTCACTCCACGCTCCTTCTACGCTCACTCCACGCTCCTTCTACGCTCACTCCACGCTCACTTCACGCTCCTTCTACGCTCACTCCACGTTCACGCCACGCTCCTTCTACGCTCCTTTTGTGCTCACTCCAGGCTCACTCCACGCTCCTTGTACGCTCACTCCACGCTCACTCCACGCTCCTTCTACGCTCCTTCTGCGCTCACTCCACGCTCACTCCACGCTCCTTCTACGCTCACTCCACGCTCACTCCACGCTCACTCCACGCTCACTCCACGCTCACTCCACGCTCCTTCCACGCTCACTCCACGCTCCTTCTACGCTCACTCCACGCTCACTCCACTCTCACTCCACGCTCCTTCTACGCTCACTCCACGCTCACTCCACGCTCCTTCTACGCTCACTCCATGCTCCTTCTACGCTCCTTCTGCGCTCATTCCAGGCTCACTCCACGCTCCTTCTACGCTCACTCCACGCTCACTCCACGCTCCTTCTACGCTCACTCCAGGCTCACTCCACACTCCTTCTACGCTCACTCCACGCTCACTCCACGCTCCTTCTACGCTCCTTTTGTGCTCACTCCAGGCTCACTCCACGCTCCTTCTACGCTCACTCCACGCTCATTCTATGCTCACTCCACGCTCACTCCACTCTCACTCCACGCTCCTTCTACGCTCACGCCACGCTCACTCCACGCTCACTCCACGCTCACTCCACGCTCCTTCTACGCTCACTCCACGCTCACTCCACGCTCCTTCTATGCTTACTCCAGGCTCACTCCACGCTCCTTCTACGCTCACTCCACGCTCCTTCTACGCTCACTCCACGCTCCTTCTACGCTCACTCCACGCTCACTTCACGCTCCTTCTACGCTCACTCCACGTTCACGCCACGCTCCTTCTACGCTCCTTTTGTGCTCACTCCAGGCTCACTCCACGCTCCTTCTACGCTCACTCCACGCTCACTCCACGCTCCTTCTACGCTCCTTTTGTGCTCACTCCACGCTCACTCCACGCTCCTTCTATGCTCACTCCACGCTCACTCTATGCTCACTCCACGCTCACTCCACGCTCACTCCACGCTCACTCCACGCTCACTCCACGCTCCTTCTACGCTCACTCCACGCTCACTCCACGCTCCTTCTATGCTTACTCCAGGCTCACTCCACGCTCCTTCTACGCTCACTCCACGCTCCTTCTACGCTCACTCCACGCTCCTTCTATACTCCAGGCTCACTCCACGCTCACTCTATGCTCCTTCTACGCTCACTCCACGCTCACTCCACGCTCCTTCTACGCTCCTTTTGTGCTCACTCCAGGCTCACTCCACGCTCCTTCTACGCTCACTCCACGCTCACTCCACGCTCCTTCCACGCTCCTTTTGTGCTCACTCCACGCTCACTCCACGCTCCTTCTACGCTCACTCCACGCTCACTCCACGCTCCTTCTACGCTCCTTTTGTGCTCACTCCAGGCTCACTCCACGCTCCTTCTACGCTCACTCCACGCTCACTCCACGCTCCTTCTACGCTCCTTTTGTGCTCACTCCACGCTCACTCCACGCTCACTCCACGCTCCTTCTACGCTCACTCCACGCTCACTCTATGCTCACTCCACGCTCACTCCACGCTCACTCCACGCTCACTCCACGCTCACTCCACGCTCCTTCTACGCTCACTCCACGCTCACTCCACGCTCCTTCTATGCTTACTCCAGGCTCACTCCACGCTCCTTCTACGCTCACTCCACGCTCCTTCTACGCTCACTCCACGTTCCTTCTATACTCCAGGCTCACTCCACGCTCACTCTATGCTCCTTCTACGCTCACTCCACGCTCACTCCACGCTCCTTCTACGCTCACTCCACGTTCCTTCTATACTCCAGGCTCACTCCACGCTCACTCTATGCTCCTTCTACGCTCACTCCACGCTCACTCCACGCTCCTTCTACGCTCCTTTTGTGCTCACTCCAGGCTCACTCCACGCTCCTTCTACGCTCACTCCACGCTCACTCCACGCTCCTTCCACGCTCCTTTTGTGCTCACTCCACGCTCACTCCACGCTCACTCCACGCTCCTTCTACGCTCACTCCACGCTCACTCCACGCTCCTTCTACGCTCACTCCACGCTCACTCCACGCTCCTTCTTCGCTCACTCCACGCTCACTCCACGCTCACTCCACGCTCCTTCTACGCTCACTCCACGCTCACTCCACGCTCCTTCTATGCTTACTCCAGGCTCACTCCACGCTCCTTCTACGCTCACTCCACGCTCCTTCTATACTCCAGGCTCACTCCACTCTCACTTCCATTCTCTGATAAATAGTATTTTTTTCAGATCTGGGCACTAACCGGGTCGATAGCAGGTGTCGTCTGACAGGAGAGGTTCTGATCCCACCTGGTTCTGGATTATGTTGGTCGATACCTTAAAGGTACCGAGTACCGATACCCAACCAGACCAGTCAGAACGGGTTCAACAGAGTTCTCATTATGAAAGGACAGCAGCAGGTTTTTAGAGGCGTCTCTCAGCAGAAACACGTCAGTTGTTAAATAAAGACAGAAGAGAGTCTGGAAATAATCAACTGATTACTGACAGGAACACACGCTGTGGACTTCCTGCTTCACAGCGCCGGCTCTAACCGGGACTTAATAGGAAGCAAAAGGTCGACCTGCAGATAAAAAGTGAATTTACATCAGTGTGTTGATCAGCTGGTAGAGGCTGGTAGAGGCTGGTAGAGGCTGGTAGAGGCCATGTAGGGCAGAGAGAGAGGCAGCAGCATAGTTTCACTGTGACAGCAGCTAAACCAACAACAGACTGCTTCTGTTTGTTCAGGAAACATTCACACCGATAACATCGCCAGGTCCAGCACCACCGGGTCCAACACCACCACCAGGTCCAACACCACCGGGTCCAACACCAGCAGGTCCAACACCACCACCATCACCACCACCACCAGGTCCAACACCATCAGGGCCACCACCAGGTCCACCAAGACCACTAAGTCCTCCAACCAACAGCAGTCTAACTAGTGGGTCGTGTGTTTCTGTCAGCAGGATGAGTGACGTCCGGTTGGCTTCAGCCTTCTC
>VHQL01000761.1:0-17637 GCA_014673565.1 Sebastes schlegelii | reverse complement strand
CAGGGACCCTCAGTGTGTCAGGAACAAGGCGAACAGGGCGTACATTGATGGACTGAGTCTGAACGGCAGCACATCTGGACGACACTCAACAAGCAGCTCAGTGTGATCACAGCCCCCCCGATGCTTTATGAAATCAAACGCACATTCATAACTGTCCCCGATTCTCCTTTCACATCCAAATCGCCTCCTCGGGGGGGCGGCGAGGATCAAATCTTTATCTGTTCGCTGCTGAAAAACACATTTGTTTGTTTTTTCCTCCTGAAGACGAACGGAGAGACAACGAGGTCGCTGTCTGAGACACAGGACATTAACTCTCTGCACACAATGAGCCACGGAGGTGTCCTCCCAACGCTACTGCAGGCCTGAACACTGTCCTCCCAACACTACTGCAGGCCTGAACACTGTCCTCCTAACGCTACTGCAGGCCTGAACACTGTCCTCCCAACACTACTGCAGGCCTGAACACTGTCCTCCTAACGCTACTGCAGGCCTGAACACTGTCCTCCCAACGCTACTGCAGGCCTGAACACTGTCCTAACTCTACTGCAGGCCTGAACACTGTCCTCCCAACGCTACTGCAGGCCTGAACACTGTCCTAACAATACTGCAGGCCTGAACACTGTCCTCCTAACGCTACTGCAGGCCTGAACACTGTCCTAACTCTACTGCAGGCCTGAACACTGTCCTCCCAACGCTACTGCAGGCCTGAACACTGTCCTAACTCTACTGCAGGCCTGAACACTGTCCTCCTAACGCTACTGCAGGCCTGAACACTGTCCTAACTCTACTGCAGGCCTGAACACTGTCCTCCTAACGCTACTGCAGGCCTGAACACTGTCCTCCCAACGCTACTGCAGGCCTGAACACTATCCTCCTAACGCTACTGCAGGCCTGAACACTGTCCTCCTAACTCTACTGCAGGCCTGAACACTGTCCTCCTAACGCTACTGCAGGCCTGAACACTGTCCTCCCAACGCTACTGCAGGCCTGAACACTGTCCTCCTAACGCTACTGCAGGCCTGAACACTGTCCTCCTAACGCTACTGCAGGCCTGAACACTGTCCTCCCAACTCTACTGCAGGCCTGAACACTGTCCTCCCAATGCTACTGCAGGCCTGAACACTGTCCTCCCAACACTACTGCAGGCCTGAACACTGTCCTCCCAATGCTACTGCAGGCCTGAACACTGTCCTCCCAACTCTACTGCAGGCCTGAACACTGTCCTCCCAACTCTACTGCAGGCCTGAACACTGTCCTCCCAACTCTACTGCAGGCCTGAACACTGTCCTCCCAACTCTACTGCAGGCCTGAACACTGTCCTCCCAACTCTACTGCAGGCCTGAACACTGTCCTCCCAATGCTACTGCAGGCCTGAACACTGTCCTCCCAACGCTACTGCAGGCCTGAAGACTGTCCTAACTCTACTGCAGGCCTGAACACTGTCCTCCTAACGCTACTGCAGGCCTGAACACTGTCCTCCCAACGCTACTGCAGGCCTGAACACTGTCCTCCTAACGCTACTGCAGGCCTGAACACTGTCCTCCTAACGCTACTGCAGGTAGTAGTGATGTGTAGTGATGTGTAGTGATGTGTAGTGATGTATAGTGATGTGTAGTGATGTATAGTGATGTGTAGTGATGTATAGTGTAGTAGTGTGTAGTGATGTGTAGTGATGTGTAGTGATGTATAGTGATGTGTAGTGATGTGTAGTGGTGTGTAGTGGTGTGTAGTGGTGTGTAGTAGTGTGTAGTGGTGTGTAGCAGTGTGTAGTGGTGTGTAGTGGTGTGTAGTAGTGTGTAGTGGTGTATAGTAGTGTGTAGTAGTGTGTAGTGGTGTGTAGTGGTGTGTGGTGGTGTGTAGTAGTGTGTAGTAGTGTGTAGTGATGTATAGTGATGTGTAGTGATGTGTAGTGGTGTGTAGTGGTGTGTAGTAGTGTATAGTGATGTGTAGTGATGTATAGTGATGTATAGTGTAGTAGTGTGTAGTGGTGTGTAGTAGTGTGTAGTGTAGTGGTGTGTAGTAGTGTGTAGTGGTGTGTAGTGTAGTGGTGTGTAGTCATGTATAGTGTAGTAGTGTGTAGTGGTGTGTAGTAGTGTGTAGTGATGTATAGTGTAGTAATGTGTAGTGATGTATAGTGTAGTAGTGTGTAGTGGTGTGTAGTAGTGTGTAGTGGTGTGTAGTGATGTATAGTGTAGTAGTGTGTAGTGGTGTGTAGTGGTGTGTAGTGATGTGTAGTGATGTGTAGTATGTAGTGATGTATAGTGTAGTAGTGTGTAGTGATGTATAGTGTAGTGGTGTGTAGTGGTGTGTAGTAGTGTGTAGTGGTGTGTAGTAGTGTGTAGTGGTGTGTAGTGGTGTGTAGTGATGTATAGTGTAGTAGTGTGTAGTGGTGTGTAGTGATGTATAGTGTAGTAATGTGTAGTGATGTATAGTGTAGTAGTGTGTAGTGGTGTGTAGTAGTGTGTAGTGGTGTGTAGTGATGTATAGTGTAGTAGTGTGTAGTAGTGTGTAGTGGTGTGTAGTGGTGTGTAGTGGTGTGTTGTGGTGTGTAGTGATGTATAGTGTAGTAATGTGTAGTAGTGTGTAGTGGTGTGTAGTAGTGTGTAGTGATGTGTAGTGATGTATAGTGTAGTAGTGTGTAGTAGTGTGTAGTAGTGTGTAGTGGTGTGTAGTGATGTATAGGTAGTAGTGTGTAGTAGTGTGTAGTGGTGTGTAGTGGTGTGTAGTGGTGTGTTGTGGTGTGTAGTGATGTATAGTGTAGTAGTGTGTAGTGGTGTGTAGTGATGTATAGTGTAGTAGTGTGTAGTGGTGTGTAGTAGTGTGTAGTGGTGTGTAGTGATGTATAGTGTAGTAGTGTGTAGTGATGTGTAGTGATGTATAGTGTTGTAATGTGTAGTGATGTATAGTGTAGTAGTGTGTAGTAGTGATGTATAGTGTAGTAGTGTGTAGTGGTGTGTAGTGGTGTGTAGTGGTGTGTAGTAGTGTGTAGTGATGTATAGTGTGTAGTAGTGTGTAGTGGTGGTAGTAGTGTGTAGTGGTGGTAGTAATGTGTAGGGGTGTGTAGTGGTGGTAGTGATGTATAGGTAGTAGTGTGTAGTGGTGTGTAGTGGTGTGTAGTGGTGTGTAGTGATGTATAGTGTAGTAGTTGTAGTGGTGTGTAGTAGTGTGTAGTGATGTATAGTGTAGTAGTGTAGTGATGTGTAGTGATGTATAGTTGTAGTGTGTAGTGATGTGTAGTGATGTATAGTGTTGTAATGTGTAGTGATGTATAGTGTAGTAATGTGTAGTAGTGTGTAGTGGTATGTAGTGGTGTGTAGTAGTGTGTAGTGATGTGTAGTGATGTATAGTGTAGTAGTGTGTAGTGGTGTGTTGTGGTGTGTAGTGATGTATAGTGTAGTAGTGTGTAGTGGTGTGTAGTAGTGTGTAGTAGTGTGTAGTGTGTAGTAGTGTGTAGGTGGCGTAGAGACTGGTATTGTTACGGTGTATCTATCTGGATCTCCGAGGGGGATTAAGCGGTCCCCCCGTATAGTGTAGTAGTGTAGTAGTGTGTAGTAGTGTGTAGTAGTGTGTAGTAGTGTGTAGTAGTGTGTAGTGGTGTGTAGTGATGTATAGTGTAGTAGTGTGTAGTGATGTGTAGTGATGTATAGTGTAGTAGTGTGTAGTGGTGTGTAGTGGTGTGTAGTGATGTATAGTGTAGTGGTGTGTAGTGGTGTGTAGTAGTGTGTAGTAGTGTGTAGTGTGTAGTGGTGTGTAGTAGTGTGTAGGTGGCGCAGAGACTGGTATTGTTACGGTGTATCTATCTGGATCTCCGAGGGGGATTAAGCGGTCCCCCCGTATAGTGTAGTAGTGTAGTAGTGTGTAGTAGTGTGTAGTAGTGTGTAGTAGTGTCCCCCCTCAGCTCCGGTCTGTCTCTTATTGAAGATGAGTGCAGCATCCGAGCCTCGATAATCTTCATCCTAATGCAGAGACACCTGTCACACAGCAGAGTGCATCCCATAATGTCTCTGTAAGCAGATTAGGTCCTCTAATGCAGGTATTTGAGGAGTATTCATGCAGCTAAGTGCTTATGTAATGTCTCCCCCCCTCCCCCGCTGACTGAGGAGCCCTGAGGCCCCCCCACCCACATATACACACTCTCACATACACACTCTCATATACACACTCTCACATACACACTCTCATATACACACTCTCACATACACACTCTCATATACACACTCTCACATACACACTCTCATATACACACTCTCATATACACACTCTCACATACACACTCTCATATACACACTCTCACATACACACTCTCACATACACACTCTCACATACACACACTCATATACACACTCTCACATACACACTCTCACATACACACTCTCACATACACACTCTCACATACACACTCTCATATACATACTCTCACATACACACTCTCATTTACACACTCTCATGTACACACTCTCACATACACACTCTCACATACACACTCTCACATACACACACTCATATACACACTCTCACATACACACTCTCACATACACACTCTCATGTACACACTCTCACATACACACTCTCACATACACACTCTCACATACGCACTCTCACATACACACTCTCACATACACACTCTCACATACACACTCATATACACACTCTCACATACACACTCTCATTTACACACTCTCATATACACACTCTCACATACACACTCTCACATACACACTCATATACACACTCTCACATACACACTCTCATTTACACACTCTCATGTACACACTCTCACATACATACTCTCACATACACACTCTCACATACACACTCTCACATACACACTCTTACATACACACTCTCACATACACACTCTCACATACACACTCTCATATACACACTCTCACATACACACTCTCACATACACACTCTCACATACACACTCTCACATACACACTCTCACATACACACACTCATATACACACTCTCACATACACACTCTCACATACACACTCACATACACACTCTCACATACACACTCTCATATACACACTCTCACATACACACTCTCACATACACACTCATATACACACTCTCACATACACACTCTCACATACACACTCATATACACACTCTCACATACACATTCTCATTTACACACTCTCATGTACACACTCTCACATACACACTCTCACATACACACTCTTACATACACACTCTCACATACACACTCTCACATACACACTCTCACATACACACTCTCACATACACACTCTCACATACACACTCTCATATACACACTCTCACATACACACTCTCACATACACACTCATATACACACTCTCACATACACGCTCTCATATACACACTCTCACATACACACTCTCACATACACACTCTCATATACACACTCTCACATACACACTCTCACATACACACTCTCACATACACACTCACATACACACTCTCATATACACACTCTCATATACACACTCTCACATACACACTCTCACATACACACTCATATACACACTCTCACATACACACTCTCATATACACACTCTCATGTACACACTCTCACATACATACTCTCATATACACACTCTCACATACACACTCTCACATACACACTCTTACATACACACTCTCACATACACACTCTCACATACACACTCGCATATACACACTCTCACATACACACTCTCACATACACACTCTCACATACACACTCTCACATACACACACTCATATACACACTCTCACATACACACTCTCACATACACACTCTTACATACACACTCTCACATACACACTCTCATATACACACTCTCACATACACACTCTCACATACACACTCATATACACACTCTCACATACACACTCTCACATACACACTCTCATGTACACACTCTCACATACACACTCTCACATACACACTCATATACACACTCTCACATACACACTCTCACATACACACTCTCACATACACACTCTCACATACACACTCATATACACACTCTCACATACACACTCATATACACACTCTCACATACACACTCTCACATACACACTCTCATATACACACTCTCACATACACACTCTCACATACACACTCATATACACACTCTCACATACACACTCTCACATACACACTCTCACATACACACTCTCACATACACACTCATATACACACTCTCACATACACACTCTCATTTACACACTCTCATATACACACTCTCACATACACACTCTCACATACACACTCATATACACACTCTCACATACACACTCTCATTTACACACTCTCATGTACACACTCTCACATACATACTCTCACATACACACTCTCACATACACACTCTCACATACACACTCTTACATACACACTCTCACATACACACTCTCACATACACACTCCTCATATACACACTCTCACATACACACTCTCACATACACACTCTCACATACACACTCTCACATACACACTCTCACATACACACACTCATATACACACTCTCACATACACACTCTCACATACACACTCACATACACACTCTCACATACACACTCTCATATACACACTCTCACATACACACTCTCACATACACACTCATATACACACTCTCACATACACACTCTCACATACACACTCATATACACACTCTCACATACACATTCTCATTTACACACTCTCATGTACACACTCTCACATACACACTCTCACATACACACTCTTACATACACACTCTCACATACACACTCTCACATACACACTCTCATACACACTCTCACATACACACTCTCACATACACACTCTCATATACACACTCTCACATACACACTCTCACATACACACTCATATACACACTCTCACATACACGCTCTCATATACACACTCTCATGTACACACTCTCACATACATACTCTCATATACACACTCTCACATACACACTCTCACATACACACTCTCACATACACACTCACATACACACTCTCATATACACACTCTCATATACACACTCTCACATACACACTCTCACATACACACTCATATACACACTCTCACATACACACTCTCATATACACACTCTCATGTACACACTCTCACATACATACTCTCATATACACACTCTCACATACACACTCTCACATACACACTCTTACATACACACTCTCACATACACACTCTCACATACACACTCTCATATACACACTCTCACATACACACTCTCACATACACACTCTCACATACACACTCTCACATACACACACTCATATACACACTCTCACATACACACTCTCACATACACACTCTTACATACACACTCTCACATACACACTCTCATATACACACTCTCACATACACACTCTCACATACACACTCATATACACACTCTCACATACACACTCTCACATACACACTCTCATATACACACTCTCACATACACACTCTCACATACACACTCATATACACACTCTCACATACACACTCTCACATACACACTCTCACATACACACTCTCACATACACACTCACATACACATTCTCACATACACACTCATATACACACTCTCACATACACACTCTCACATACACACTCTCATATACACACTATCACATACACACTCTCACATACACACTCATATACACACTCTCACATACACACTCTCACATACACACTCATATACACACTCTCACATACACACTCTCACATACACACTCTCACATACACACTCTCACATACACACTCTCACATACACACTCATATACACACTCTCACATACACACTCTCACATACACACTCTCATATACACACTCTCACATACACACTCTCACATACACACTCATATACACACTCTCACATACACACTCTCACATACACACTCTCACATACACACTCTCACATACACACTCTCACATACACACTGATGTATAAAGCCGTGTTGTTGATGTTTGTCTCGTAGAGCTCAGAGATAATCTGCTGCTGATACATAAACACAAGAACTCATTTACATCCTCTAACAACACGACCTGACGTCTACACACCATCACACAACCAGGTGTCTCAGAGGACATCTACACACCATCACACAACCAGGTGTCCAACAGCCTCACAAAGGGGTGTCTCTGTGGACGTCCACCAACCTCACAGGGGGGTCAGGAGGACTCGGAGGGGGTCCCGGGTCTTGTTGATGAGGAGTCGTGTCTGTGATCCTCCTGCAGGTGGAGATGATGTTAAAGGCAGAGCTGAAATCACACTTCACCCGAGGTCAGGGGTTAGGGGTTAGGGGTCAGGGTTTAGGGTTTAGGGTTTAGGGGTTAGGGGTCAGGGTTTAGGGTTTAGGGTTTAGGGGTTAGGGGTCAGGGTTTAGGGGTTAGGGGTCAGGGTTTAGGGTTTAGGGGTCCAGGGTTAGGGGTTAGGGGTTAGGGTTTAGGGTTTAGGGGTTAGGGGTTAGAGGTTATGGGTTTAGGGGTTAGGGTTTAGGGGTTATGGGTTCAGGGTTCAGGGGTTAGGGTTTAGGGGTCCAGGGTCAGGGGTTAGGGGTTAGGGTTTAGAGGTTATGGGTTTAGGGGTCAGGGGTCAGGGGTTAGGGTTTAGGGGTTATGGGTTTAGGGGTCAGGGGTTAGGGTTTAGGGGTTATGGGTTTAGGGGTCAGGGGTTATGGGTCGACCTGCTGATAGAAGATGAATCAAAGTGTTGAGAGTTCTTCAGCTTTATTATCATTATTATATTTAATCTTCATGTTTTTTTAAATCAAGATCTTTTTATTGTTTTTTTTTCAGTATATAGCAAAAGTCCAGTGCTATTCGGTAACCAAAAAAGAATGACAGGTATGAGTATACATTATTAACAGCTGGCATCAATTCCAACAAATAAACAAGTCAAAACAAAGGATGTATATAATCAATAAAACAATCCCTCCCCAGTCACCGCCAGAACGCCATGTGGAAAGCTAACTGTCACGCCAATGACCTGCGATGAATGATTGAATACTGTGTGATGGAGTCACGCTGCACTTAGTAATCAAGTATTTACAGTGTCTGGAATGTATCTAAAAAAGGGCCCCATGCTTTCAGGAATCTCCCATGTGAATACTGAAGCGAGTATCTGATTTTCTCAAGCTTTAAGCAAGACATGATGTCCGCCAACCATTGTGTGTGAGTGGGAAGGGCAGCGCCCTTCCACCTGAGCAGGATTGCTCGCCGAGCCAGAAGGGAAACAAAGGATAAGGTGCATCGTTTTTCTGCAGTTAATTGCGTCTCACTTCCGGTGACCCCGAACAGAGCAACCAGAGGGTTTGGTTCTAATTTGACGTTTAACACCTGAGATAGAGTGTGAAAGATCTCCGTCCAATAGTTTGTAAGACTAGGGCATGACCATTACATGTGAATAAGGGAGGCTTCAGCGCTTTTGCACTTGTCACAGTTGGGACTAATCTCAGGATACATGCGAGACAGTTTGGCTTTTGAGATTTGAGCCTTATGCACCACTTTAAACTGAAGTAAGCAGTGACGAGCACATAGAGAGGATGAGTTAACCTGCTTCAGTATGGAATTCCATGTATGTGGTGATAGAGAGAGGCCTAACTCCCATGCTGCTCTGAGTTTGTCCATGGGGGCACGCTTTAAGTCTGATATCATGCCATAGAGAGTGGAGATAAGTCTTTTGTGTGATGGATTTAAAGAAAGGATCGTATTGACAATTGTCGTGTCTGTCGATGCAGAGGAGCTGGACAACTGAGAGAGCACAAAGCACCTTGCTTGTAGATATCTAAAAAAGTTGGACTTAGGAAGACTGAATTTTTTGCTTAGCTGCTCGAATGATGCCAAAGTATTATCTACAAATAAATCTTTGAAACGCACAATACCTTTCCTGTGCCATTCTTGGAAGACAGGGTCCTGAATAGATGGTTTGAAAAGATGATTTGACGCAATGGGGCTTAGAGTAGAGAAGCTGTCCAAGTCAAAGTATTTCCTAAATTGAGCCCATATTCTTAAAGAATGTTTAACTACCGGGTTCCTGACAGGTTTCATTGAGTGGAGTGGAAGCGAGGATCCAAGCAATGCGAGAACAGACAGGTTATCGTCCGAGTGGAGTTCCATCGCTACCCAGTAAGGACAGTCGGGCTGATTGTAAAAGAAAGACCAAAATGCAAGACATCTCAAGTTAGCAGCCCAATAATAGAAACAGAAATTTGGAAGTGCCAGACCACCAGTAGCCTTGGTTTTTTGGAGATGAACCTTGCTAAGACGGGGACGCTTACCCTGCCATATATAGGCGGAAATAAATGAATCAAGTTGATTGAAAAAAGATTTGGGGATAAAAAGTGGTAGGGCCTGAAAGAGGTAGAGAAATTTGGGTAGGATGGTCATTTTGATGGAATTGATACGCCCCACGAGAGACATGGACAGAGGTGACCACTGTTTCAGTGTTTGTTTAATCTGGTTTAACAGAGAATAAAATTCTCCTTAAATAAATCTTTGTACTTTTTAGTAATTGAGATGCCCGAATAGGAAAACTTATTTTTTCAATTTTGAAAGGCAGGGTTAGACCTCACCAACCCTAACCTTAGGGTTGGTGAGATCTAAGGCTCGTGCTTCATCATTGATGGGAAAAAGCTCGCTTTTGTTGAGATTTAATTTGTATCCCGAAAATTGACCAAACTGATTGAGCAACGACAGAGCGGAGGGTAGTGAGGTACCCGGGTTTGAGACAAAGAGCATGAGGTCATCAGCATAAAGTGAGACCCTATGCTCTGTTTTGCCCCTCCGAATACCAGATATGTCCCTGCAACTGCGGAAGGCTGTGGCAAGCGGTTCGATGGCCAGATCAAAAAGTATGGGGCTCAGAGGGCACCCTTGACGGGTTCCACGATGTAAGTTGAATGGTTTAGACTCTGGGAGTTAGTACGAATTGAGGCTGAGGGATGCAAATATAGTAGCTTAATCCACGAGGTAAATTTCGGGCCGAAACCAAATTTGTCCAGAACAGCAAATAAGTAGTTCCATTCAACGCGGTCAAATGCTTTCTCCGCATCGAGAGACACAACACACTCAGGGACTTTCTCAGAGGCAGAGTAGATGATATTGAATAGTCGTCGTATGTTAAAGTACGATTGTCTGCCCTTGACAAAGCCAGTTTGGTCTTCGGATATAATTGTAGGAATGACATTCTCCAGTCTACGGGCTAGGACCTTAGCCAACATTTTAGCATCTGTGTTTAAGAGGGAGATAGGCCTGTAGGAGGCACATTCGGTTGGGTCTTTACCTTTTTTAGCAATGAGAGTGATACAAGCCTCGGTAAATGATTGAGGAAGGGAACCTTGCCTACAGGATTCAGATAGGACTGAACATAATTGTGGGGAAAGTAGCGAAGAGAACTTTTAAAAAAATTCTGCCGGGAAACCATCGGGACCCGGACTCTTACCTGACTGCATTGAGGAAATTGCTAAAGCTATTTCTGCCTGAGAAATGGGCTCTTCCAGTCTCTTCCTGAAGTCTAAAGAAAGTTGGGGAATATTTAGACTGCGCAGGAAGTCAAGAATTACATTACAATCGGCCTGAGACTCTGAGGTGTAAAGCTGGGAATAAAAATCCCTGAATGTCTCATTAATTTGTGAATGATCTGAAGTTATGTGACAATTTGACATTCGGATTTTAGAGATATTTTGTTTTGCTTTAAAGCCTTTGAGTTGGTTGGCTATCATTTTGTCAGATTTGTCTCCGTACATGTAAAACCTGGCCTTGTTTTTTAAAAGCAAGTGTTCAGTTGAGTGGGTTGTAAGCAGGTCAAATTTGGTTTTGAGTTCTAATCGTTTTTTATAAAGGTCTGGACTTTGAGTCTGAGCATATTGTTTGTCAATCTCTCCAATTTGGTGGGCCAGATCCAAGCGCTTTTTATAGGATTTTCTCTTCACTTGAGCGGTGTATGCTATGATCTGCCCCCTAAGATAAGCTTTAAGAGCATCCCATACAATTAGGCTAGAGGTTTCAGGGGTTATATTAGTAGTAAGAAAAAAGGCTATCTCTTTCTCCATATGTTTCACAAAATTATCGTCAGACAGTAGGGTTGAGTTAAACCGCCAGTGCGTGCTCCTCTGTGGGAGGCCAGGGAGGGACATGGTCAAACCAATAGGAGCGTGGTCTGAAATGACAATACTCTGATAAGCGCAGGACTGAACCAGCGGGACTAGTTGGTTGTCGATAAAAAAATAATCGATCCTGGAGTATGTTTGATGAACGTGCAAGAAGAGCGAGTATTCCCTATCGTTTGGATGTAGAGAGCGCCACACATCACAGACACCGTAGTCAGAGAGAAAGGCTTAAATGAAAGAGGCTGATTTACTTATTGTGCTGGGGTTAGTGGAAGATCGGTCTAAAACTGGGTCTAGCCAACAATTGAAATCACCACCAAGTATGAGAAAGTATGTGTTGAGGTCTGGCAGCAGAGAAAATAAATGTTCGAAAAAACCTACATCATCTGAGTGAGGGGCGTACACGTTCACAAGCACTACCAGTGTGTCATATCATTTCCCAGATACAGTAACATATCGACCGAACTTGTCAGCAATCCCATTGTGTGGTTTAAAGGAAACCCTTTGACTGATAAGGATTGAAACCCCTCTGGCTTTGGCTTGAAAAGCGGAGTGAAATTTCTGCCCCATCCAGCCTGACAGAAGGCGACCACTGTCTGAACTGCGAATATGGGTTTCTTGCAGGAAGGCTATTTCTGTTTTAAGTTGTTTGAGGTGTGAGAAAACCTTCTTTCTTTTAATGGGGTGGTTCAAACCCTTGACATTCCAGCTCTGTAGTTTTAAGTGCCTATCCATGCAGCTTGACTAAAAAGGTTAGGACGTGAGCACAGTATTCAAGTGGTTGCTTTAAGATCCAGCTGTAGCAGGTCAGTGGAGACCAGGAGTGACTAGTGTACAGTAATAGGTTTGTGTAAGTTACTAATCTTCATGTTTTAAATAGTTTTTATTCTTCTATTTGATTTGTTTTTGTCTTTTATCTGCTTTTATTGTCTTCTTGGTTTTATTAAAGTACTTTTATTTCATCATGTTCTCAGATAGTTTTACTGTCTGACAATCAGCTGGGAACCCCCCCCCTACCTTCCCCCCCCGTCTCCCTGGTTACTGATCTGAATCACCTGAATCCATTTACCCATCAGCCCGGGTTCTTACCCATCAGCCTGGGTTCTTACCCATCAGCCCGGGTTCTTACCCATCAGCCCGGGTTCTTACCCATCAGCCCCGGTTCTTACCCATCAGCCCGGGTTCTTACCCATCAGCCCCGGTTCTTCTCTGACTCAGGTAAAGTCTAACTGGACCGGAGTCCTTCTTTGAGATGACGAGGTTTTAAACAACGCCGCCGCCAGACGGAGACCGAGACGGAGGTCCAAATTCAGTTTCTGTATTTTTTGTAGTTTGACTGTAGTTTCTCCAGCATGATTTGTTTTAACAGTGTGATTGTGACAGAGCTGATAACAGATGATGACAGGTCTGGTCCTTTAAAGTGTGTGTGTGTGTGTGTGTGTGTGTGTGTGTGTGTGTGTGTGTGTGTGTGTGTGTGTGTGTGCGTGCGTGCGTGCGTGCGTGCACGTGTGCGTGTGTGTGTGTGAGGTAAATCCAAAATGTACAAAATAAAAGCCTATTAGAGGAGAGAAACATTTTGATCTATCAGACTACGAATACAAACAATGTCAACACCCAAACACATCTGTTGGAGCTTATCTGCTTCTGCTGCACTTAATATGCTTCTAATGCCGCCGCCGCCGCCGCTGCCGCCATCAAATGATGTCATCAAGAAGAAGAAGAAGAATATATATATATAGTGGCTGGTCTAGGAGCAGTGGATGATGTGTTATTTATATATATATAAACTGGAAAAACAAAGTTAGTAAACTTGTGTTTGGTGGATTATTTCTCTGTTGTTACAATGCTAATGGTCATTGTATTCTACATGTTGAAAGCCTGTTTATTTACCTTCACAATGAGGTCACACTTGTAAGGATCATGCATTTGTGGGATGAGCAGCACAGCTGATGATGTGGGGAGCCCGGTGCCGATGGTAAACAGTGTATTCTCCTGTTGGTGTTGACTCTTGTTGTGAGTTGTTTGGTGGATGATTGAACTCCCTATCAGTAACAAGGAACAAACAAGACATATTGATTGATTGAATCCACCGTCAGGAGCCTCAGTAGCGGTGGAAGATCCATACGCAGCCACAACAGCCTGGCACCTCCTCCTCATGCTGGTCACCAACCTGGTCACACGTTGCTGTGGGATGGCGTTCCATTCCTCAACCAGGATTGGTTGCAGGTCAGCCAGCGTGGTTGTGTTGGTCACTCTAACACGTACAGCACGCCCAAGCTGATCCTACATGTTGAGTTGGGTTGAGGTGTGGACTCTTGGAGGCCGGTCCATTCTCTCTCCTCCCACATTGTGGAGGTAGTCTGTGATAACCCTGGCTCTGTGGGGGGGCGTTGTTTCTTGGAGGATGAAGTTAGGTGCCAGATTGTGGAGATATGGGATCACCACTGGCTGCAGGATCTCATCCTGATATCTCCCTGCTTTGAGATGGCCTTCAATGATGACAAGCCTTGTTTTACCAGTGAGGGAGATGCCCCCCCCCCACACCATGACACTGCCCCCACCAGAAGCTGTTACTCCATCGGTTCAACAATCAGCATAGCGTTCTCCACGTCGTCTCCATACTTTGACCTGCCATCCAACTTTGGCAGACAGAACCTGGACTCATCACTGAACATGACATTCCCCCACATGTTCAGGTTCCATTGTCTGTGTTGGAGACACCAGCGCCAACGGGCCTGACGGTGAAGGGCAGTCATTGCAGGCTTCCTGGTAGCCTCATGAGAATACACTGTTTACCATCGGCAGAGCATTTTGGAACATTGTTCTTGGGCGCTCCCCACATCATCAGCTGTGCTGCTCATCCCACAAATACATGATCCTTACAAGTTGGACATCATTGCGAAGGTCAATAAACAGGCTGTCCAACGATGTAAAATACAATGACCATTAGCATTGATACAACAGAGAAATAATCGACCAAACACAAGTTTCCAAACTTTGTTTTTCCAGTATATACTATATATATATATGTGTGGCTGGTCTGGGAGCAGTGGATGATGTCGGATGAAGGATTTACTTTGATCCTCAGACGTTACACTCACACAAGGTGGAGGATTTATGTGGTTAATCAGTCTTACAAAAAAGCAATCAGGACAGATGTTTCCTGCAGCAGCTGGACGGATGTTAGAGGACGGATTGAGAGCAGAACGCCACCTGTGAGTCCGATAATCTGAGGAGACCAGAAGAGACTCTCCTCAGTCCCATCAGGACTCCACAACTCTGGTCACTCTCTTAAATCAGTTACAACATGACTGGAGTCTGGTGACAAAGACTCAGGTAGACATTACTACTCTACATCTATATATAAACTTCATTCTCTGCTCAGGTAGACATTACTCCTCTACATCTATATATAAACTTCATTCTCCGCTCAGGTAGACATTACTCATCTGCATCTATATATAAACTTCATTCTCCGCTCAGGTAGACATTACTACTCTACATCTATATATAAACTTCATTCTCTGCTCAGGTAGACATTACTCCTCTACATCTATATATAAACTTCATTCTCCGCTCAGGTAGACATTACTCATCTGCATCTATATATAAACTTCATTCTCCGCTCAGGTAGACATTACTCCTCTACATCTATATATAAACTTCATTCTCTGCTCAGGTAGACATTACTCCTCTACATCTATATATAAACTTCATTCTCCGCTCAGGTAGACATTACTCATCTGCATCTATATATAAACTTCATTCTCCGCTCAGGTAGACATTACTCCTCTACATCTATATATAAACTTCATTCTCTGCTCAGGTAGACATTACTCCTCTATATCTATATATAGACAATAGTTGATGATATATTAATGTTATAGACTCAGGTAGACATTACTCCTCTATATCTATATATAGACAATAGTTGATATAGGTAGGTATAACAGCAGTAATCTTTATTGTCTGCTTGTGTGTTTGTAGTCGTAGATTAAAGATGTAAACGTGTTGTTTAGTCTATATAAAGCAGTGAGTTAGTAGAGCTGGAGGTGAACAGCAGCTCCGTCTTACTGACATTTCCTCTAAATGGGATAATTGCCGGCTGCCATGAGCGCCGCGTTCAGAGCCCGTTCAGAGCCCGTTCAGAGCCTGTTCAGAGCCCACACAGTTTTGCTTCAGTCGTCTTCGTCTCTCTGCTCACGTTTAAATTATAGGCTGTCAGCGTCTCTGGAGACCGCCGTCACTACGGCAACGTCTAATACCGACGCTGAGGAAGAGGAGTAGGACTCTACAGGTCGTCTGTCAGAGTTTAACTGGTCCTGTTAACCTGTTTCACAGTATATAGATTGTAGAGTATATAGATGTACAGTATATAGATGTAGAGTATATAATTGTACAGTATATAGATGTAGAGTATATAATTGTACAGTATATAGATGTAGAGATATAGATGTAGAGTATATAGATGTAGAATATATAGATGTAGAGTATATAGATGTAGGGTATATAGATGTAGGGTATTTAGATGTAGAGTATATAGATGTAGAGTATATAGATGTAGGGTATTTAGATGTAGAGTATATAGATGTAGGGTATATAGATGTAGGGTATTTAGATGTAGGGTATATAGATGTAGAGTATATAGATGTAGGGTATTTAGATGTAGAGTATATAGATGTAGAGTATATAGTTGTACAGTATATAGATGTAGAGTATATAGATGTAGAGTATATAGTTGTACAGTATATAGATGTAGAGTATATAGATGTACAGTATATAGATGTAGAGTATATAATTGTACAGTATATAGATGTAGAGTATATAGATGTAGAATATATAGATGTATAGATGTAGAGTTATAGATGTAGGGTATATAGATGTAGGGTATTTAGATGTAGAGTATATAGATGTAGAGTATATAGATGTAGGGTATTTAGATGTAGAGTATATAGATGTAGGGTATATAGATGTAGGGTATTTAGATGTAGAGTATATAGATGTAGAGTATATAGATGTAGGGTATTTAGATGTAGAGTATATAGATGTAGAGTATATAGTTGTACAGTATATAGATGTAGAGTATAGATAGAGTAGAGTATATAGTTGTACAGTATATAGATGTAGAGTATATAGATGTAGAGTATATAGTTGTACAGTATATAGATGTAGAGTATATAGATGTACAGTGTATAGATGTAGAGTATATAATTGTACAGTATATAGATGTAGAGTATATAGATGTAGAGTATATAGATGTAGGGTATTTAGATGTAGAATATATAGATGTAGAGTATATAGATGTAGGGTATATAGATGTAGAGTATATAGATGTAGAGTATATAGATGTAGGGTATTTAGATGTAGAATATATAGATGTAGAGTATATAGATGTAGGGTATATAGATGTAGAGTATATAGATGTAGGGTATATAGATGTAGGGTATTTAGATGTAGAATATATAGATGTAGAGTATATAGATGTAGGGTATATAGATGTAGAGTATATAGATATACAGTATATAGAGACTGAGAGAGGTTCTAGTTAGAGGTTAAC